>JAOTQJ010182819.1:0-22864 GCA_025642045.1 Solanum sejunctum | reverse complement strand
TGACGGGGCCCTATCCCGTCGTGCGGTTCGGTTTCTATACATAGAGGTCTGTGGATACATGTGGGTGTGGGAATTTATGTTGTTCTGATCTCGTTTGTATGATATGTTTGTTGGGCGGCTCTGCCGCAGCGATGACCTTGTCGGCCTGCGTATGTGTTTGTATATCTATTGTTATGGCTATATCTGGTACTATTGGATTCGCTGTTTGCAGGTGGGATTGGTTAGAAAAATAGAGGAAACTCTGCCAAAATTTTTGTGAAATCCCTTAGCTATCGTAAGTGGAGATTCAGTATAAGTGTCTGTCTCGGTGTCCTATCGGCACCATTCACGGCCCCTGAGTTGGGTCATGACAGTTAACCCTCTCATGGTTAACAAACATGTATGCTTATATAGATATGTGACAATCGTCCTAATAGACAAAATAAAAAACATATTAACACATATGTTTGTCATGGTTACAACTCTATCTCTTTTAAGAGACAGAATGATCGAGATGAAATGGAAAAAATCTTTTACATGAACATTAAAGCCATTCTCATCATCTTCTAACAAACTCAACACATTTTGAGTTTATTGCACGAGATCTTCAATCATTCTCGAAGACTTGAAACTAACTTGACAATTTCAATTGTCATCAGGACACGTGATCTTCAGTATGATTTATTTTAATGGACTTGTAATTTATCATTGCAACACTTCTGCCAATAACATCATCTTTAGATTTGATATCAATTTCAGGGATGATTCCAACCTTACTAACATAGCTACCTGTAAAACTTGAGATCAGGTATTAACAATCATAACCAAGTAAAGTATATAACTGAAGATAAAGTATACAACTAAAGATAAAGTGTAAGTTTTATGTCATTCAGCTATAAAGATCAGGCTATGACAAACATGAGTGGTGATCTCAATCGTGACTTGTCACAAATTGACGTTTGCTCCTTTGCAATCCTATAGTCCTTGTGCGTGGTTTGTATCTTGCAGTACTAACTTGATTCTTTTGAACTTTGAGAGCATCTGTCGAGCTTGTGTCTAATTACAGCAAAATATATTAAAAGTAAATAGAAGTCATTTTGACGTAATCCAATAAATCAAATAAAAGATGAGATGAGAAATTATTTGATTGATTATGACGAGGCAACGGTAGGTGTAAGTGGCGCCTTATGCATGAAGATTTTGATATCATCATCTTTGTGATTTCGTTGTTGCTGCATCCAAATAAAAATTCTTAGTTTGAGAGAAGTGATTTGTGTTGGCCTTGTCCTCGTGTTCCTTCATGCAATTGACCTGTGCACTTATTTGCTTTTTGAAATGCAACTTTGGATTATATTTTTGAGGACCTTCCTCAAAAATTCTACCCCAGTTTGCTTGAATGTAGCAAATGATATCTTTCTAGAATTCCGAGACCTTCTTAAAACTCTATTTCTAGTTATATATTTCAATAAAATCCTAGACTTTATTCTCCAGAGAAAACATCTTCTTACATGAATTTTTTAGACCCTCTCAAAAATTTCTTCCCTAGTTACATATTGTGATCCCTGATCTTGTTGGAGAAACTTTTTGAATTTTTGATATCCTCTCAAAAACTCTGTGCCATTTTTCATTGTAAAGAGAAATGAAAATCTAATAGGGAATATGACCGAGCCGTTGTGGCGCCTATGTATCCCATTAAGGCAGGAATCAGGTCAAACATAGTTCCAACCAAAAGAACATTACAATTTGATAATAAGGTGACTGAGGCCGACATAGACCACCTACGTATCTTATTCTTGAGAAATCAGGCCAAACATTATTCATTACAATTAAATATGTGCTAACAAAAGATTAAATATGCAGTAACTTCATTACGACTTTTTGTTCTTTGAGGGCGTATGTTTTCAAGCAATCTTATTCAAATTAACTTGTGCTTACTATCAAGCATGAAATGTATTGTCATTTGGGAAAGCTTAATCAATCTTGATTAACTCATATTTTCAAGCATGTTTTAAATCTTGTGCTTAAGGGTTGAACAATTTTCTGTATTGTGTCCAACTGCTCCTGAATGATAAGCACAACTATGGTCTGCACGGTAAAACATTCCCAAAGGATTGGCTGGTCTTCCTTTTATAGGATGGAGTATACCCGCTACTTTCAACCTTTCATAAAGCTGAGTTTGAGACTCCTTCAATGGTGTAAATACTTTAGGAGGCTTTCTGAAACTTGGACATGAGAACTTTTCCTAATTATCGTGATGATTCTGATATCTACTTGGTGGAATAGATTTGACAACCAATACTTCTTCTTCTTCCTTCTTTGACATCTTCGCATCACTAGTTCTGATGATTCCTTCATTAACTCGTAATATGATTTTTTAGATCTTGAAGTCATCCTCTGAAACTTCTCCTACCTTGACAATGTTGATGAATTTTCATCTTATCATACACAAAATTCTTTCATAGTATTCAGGTTTTTGAATACATTTTGGTAATGTCGCATTCAGACATTGGCGGTTGAACTCTTACAGCTTCTCTTCTCCAATGAAGAGCGTATTCTCGATAGTTTTTCATAGATATTTTCTTGATTTTCTCCAAATAGTAGCGATCAGGGGCGACTTCGATGTTATGTCCAAATTTTTCAACAAAATCCTTTGCGAGTGCCTTCCAACTCAGCCTTTACTTTAGCTCTTGTGAGGTAAACCATTCCAAGGCTTCTCCCTTAAGATTTCGGCTAAAAAGGCGCATCAAAAGTGATTCATTTTTCCCAACCCCCACGAGTTGATCACAATAAACCTTCAAATAAGTCAAAGGATTGCTAGTTCCATCAAAAATATCAAACTTTGAAATCTTAAATCCTTCTGGAAGGTCTAAATCGGGATGAATACGTACATCTTCGTAGTTTAGGTCTACGATATTGGATGCATAGTAATATTGTTTCATGGCCTTTGCAACTTCTTCTTTTATGCTCATTTTATCCTTGGGCCCCCACTCATTTTCTTTCTCCTCATAATGATTGAATTTGGTATATGTGGGATAAGAAAGGTATGATTCGTGAAACGCAAGCTTTAAAAGCATGGGTCAAATGATAGATACACTTTGGGTGTTTTGGATAGGGTATGATATGCTATAAATAATGCCTGAGAATTATTGGGATTCAAATTTTGAGAAGGAGGTAGTGTTTGGCACGAAAAGCTAACATGGTGCGAGCTAGGGACAGTTAAGTCAATGGTAGGTAATTTCAGGGTTGGAGTAGTTTGAGGAGTATGTGGGATGTTTTCTGAAAGGTTCAAAGAATGAGTTCTTTCTTTTGGAAAGAGAGTATTGACAATGATATCAGATTCTTCGACTCTTTAGTATGTCGTAACTCAGTTCTAACCTCACCTATCTATTGTATTGATTGTACAATTACTTCATTTTGTGGTCCTCTTGTAGAAACATCTGTCTAACAAATATTCTCACTATTTTCCATCATTTTCTGTTCCATTTCAAAAGCTCTAATCGAAGAAGGAATCTTTGGAGACTCTAGACTTCGTGAAGTATAAATGTAAGTCAGCTCCCTCAACATAAATCATTTCTAATTAGCTGATACAGAAAAATAACTCAAAAGATAAATATGTTAGTCCCTGTTGATAATAAATATACAAAATATGTCACAGAAAGGTAAATACATAATAGTCGCTTTGCTTAAAGATGTACTAGCCCATAGATATAAGAAGGTGACTAAATAGGTAAAATTTTGCCTATTTAATTTTGAGATTTACGAATCATGGAGATATGCGAAGGTTCTTTCGCATCTTCTAAAATTTATAATTCTTTATAGGAATGGAGGAAAAAAATAAGCTTTTCAAAATGAGGGGCCGAACCTTAAAAGGCAGGCTACATATCTCGCAAGGGAAAGAAATCAGGTCCTACATATCTCTACTAGCTTGAATATTTTTTCAAAAATGAAAAATTTACCTCGTGTTAGATGAGAGACTAAAATATAGAATCTGAAGTAGAGTTCGAATTTTGTTGAGAAACACAAGACTTGAAGAGTGTTTGTACGAACTTTTGATAGTGACTTGATTTTGGTGCTTAGGGGGTTTTAGGAACTTTCAAAAAAGAGCGGACTAGAAATCTTCAAACAAAGCAACATAATCACACAAACAGTTATAGAATATAGCGAATAAACAAATATGATGCGTCTTAAACAGAAGATATGTGACCCTTTTGAGCCAAGGGTAGGCCTAACGATTTGAAGAATGTATACACAATTTGAAACATCTCATTGCCCAAAATATTTATACAAGCCTTATGAATAAACTGAATGGGGATAAATGACATGGGGAAAGGGGAGTACAAAAGTCTATCCCACGTAGGGGTACAGTCCTAAGCTAAGTCGTCATGGAAAAATCTCTTCTTCTTGACTTTTTAGCGTCTCTAAACATCTTTGGATGAAGTAATGCCTCAAGAAGATCCTTCTTTGACCAAACTATTAAATAAATTACCAACCCCAAGGGACAATGGTTCGGTAAAACATATACATTCTTCAAATATGAGCACATAAGCATGATCATATATTTGGGTTGAGGGCTATTAGGGAGTCAAGGTGGTCTACTAATGGGCCCAATACCTCTCAGGTATTAGTTCGACCTATGTAAATGCTTAGAAATAGGGATTTGATTTAGCTCTGTCTTATGCTTCTAAGGTTTGGCTTACTAAACAATAGGTTCCCAAGCGGATAACTCAAGTGAGGAGGCTATGCGGCCACACGAAAAAAGATCCGAACACTCCGCGCATATGCCAATTCTCCTAAATTTTAGATTTTTTTGAAAGAAGTTTGAGGGTGCGCAAAGCACACCTCGCGTGTATGTGTGATAGTGGCAAGTTTTCAGAACTGGAGGAAGTATGAGAGGAATGACAGTTTACATTCGAATTTAAATAAATAAAGCAAATAAGGAAATTAAAAGTACTAAATATGACAAATCAAATAGTTAGTCAAACAAACTAATCTAATAGTTAGAACCTAATTAAATCTCCAGCAGAGTCGCCATTTCTGTTATATGGAAAAATGACTTTGTGTTTCAAAAATTTGTTTTATTACTTAATTGATTTAAGTAAACCAAATTCTCAAAATTGAAACAAACTCGCAATTTGATGTTTAGGAAAAATCAAGAAAACCCTTAAAAGAATTTTAAATTACTTAAACCGAAAAAATCTTTTTAAAATCCAAAGAAAAAGTTTGGATTCACATTTTCACTTCAAGAAGGTTTTATGCACTTGAAATGGTCGCTAACATGCGGTTATCTGATGATTTAAAAATTATTTGACTAACTTTAAAATTAAAAAAATATTTAAAGATTTTGAGAAATTTTAACAATATCCATTTTAGTTACTTTGAAATATGACTTACAATAATAATAATAACAAAAGACCTAGATTAATATGAAACAGTTTGTCTTTTGGGGATTTTAATTAAGTTAGAAAATTAAAACAATAAATTGTTAGTGTCAAACAATCAACAAATAATGCAACGTAAATGTAAATACACATGATAACCTAAAAATAAGAAGAGATTGGGCTTGGCAGGCCCAATTCACCTGTCCTAATTCTGAAATGAATTGGGCCTGCCTGGCCCTTTTAGGTTCCTGTCGCTACTACTCCTTTGAACTTGGGCTCTAGCCCTTTTTATCCTCTGTATACATTCATTATATATCGTAATTATATCACTATATATTTACTAATTTTTCAGCTTCCATGGCTTGCATTTTAGCTCCAAAATTTGTCCTGAACATGACGAGGCTGACTCAAGAAGAAACTTGGGCCTCCATGGCCCATTAAAAAATGCAAAAGTGAATAAGAGAGTCCCAGTGGACTCACAAGGATTTCATATAATAAAGAAAAGAAAAATAATTAGTTTATGAGCAAGGGATTATCTGAAGCATAACTTGAGAAGGAAAATCAAGTATCCTATTAAAAAAAAGAACCACTGCTAATGTAAATTCACTTAGGATTGAGAAGGAGAATAACATGAAAAATCAATAGATGATACTAAAATAAACTTTCTATTTTATAACTGAAGTGGGAACTAGTCATATCTGTAAACTAACCAAGGAAAACACAACAACAAAACTTTCAAATAGTTCATAATAAGTAAGAAAGACGCTCAGAAAATGGACTAAGTATATAATGAAACAAAAATAAAATTTACTCATTATTTTCATGTAATAAGCTTCATAAAGAAAATAAGATCCAACAACAAGCTGAAAATCTGAAGAATTAATAAGAAATATCAAACTTTTGAAGGATCGGACTTGATTTATCTACCCTGTGCAGGATGTAACATATCGTTAAACGTACTAAGACCACATTAAAAGTCAAAACTCATACTAAATTCTCTTATATTCATACTTAAAATGATTATTGGAAACAACATGAACAAACTAGAATATGAATCCAACAAAATGACGACAAAATACTCATGCCGAGTGGGTCCTTTAGCTATTGCAGTTAGCAACCCTTCAAAAGATAGGAAAGCTACCAAAGGGGAGAAAAAACACAAAAGATAACTCATTTACATAGATATAACATAAACAAATCTTAACAATGACAATGTCGCACTAAAAACTAATAAAAATAACTAAACTAATAACAACAAGCTACAATCTGTCCACTAACACTACAAAAGCAAGTTAAAATTGAAAAGACATTTACCTTTTTTGGAGCATCAAATAGGACAGGATGAGCTCGAAAAGCAATTTCCTACCACGAGCTTGACAAAATAGAAGAATAAAAAACTAGTCTTTGGTTTGCTTTTTTTAAGTTTTGGAATTAGGAAAAATAAAAAAAAATAGAGGAAGCAGACCAAAAATCCTCTCCCTTTACAGATTCAAGAGGGGGTATTTATAGAAAAAATTGGGGTCGAAAATTAGGAAAAAAATTTGAACTTGAATTCGAAATTCAAAATCCAAAAGTTGGGGATTTTTCTTTTTGTCCCGTTGGTGTTCTTGTTGTTTGAAGAGGAAAGGAGAAGGGTTGATAGGGTTACTGAAGGAAGGAAAAAAAGATGGAAAAATATAGAGGAGCGTGTGAGGGTGAGAAGAAAGAGGGAGAATTTGGTGAGAGTGGGAAACATGTGGGTCCCATATGAAAAAGAAAAGAAAAAGTTAAAATAAGTTGTGGGTTGCAATGATGTTGTTGGTCTTGTGTTTGGCAAAACAAAATGGCAGGGTTGAATGTAAATATACGATGAATTGAATTAGATCAATTAATGTGTTTCTCAAAATATCAAAGTAAAATAATTAATTTTAAAATAATTTATAATTAAATCAACATAATTATCAAGAAATAATTTTTTTAGAATGATTTTTGAACAAATATAACTCTAAATAACTTATATTTTTTTCCAAAGATAATTATTTCACATTGTTAAAAATTGAAGAAGCTCGATAATTAATTTATAATGTGGAGGGTCAGTATTGGGTGTCAACAATGCTAATCCGGGATATGGATATTTCTAGACTCATGGTGTATGCCGAACAGATTGAAAGGGAGAAACTCAAAGAAAAGAGGGTGCATGATCCTAAAAGGGCTCGTTTTGATAGTGGGTTCTCCGGCTCTCGAGGTGGTGATTTTTGTTGCTTCCAACAGGGCCAAGGTTTGGGTTCTCAAGTTTCTAATGCTAGGGTGTCACCCCCTAAGGCACCAATTGGAGGGGGTAAGGGATACCTTTTGTGTGGAAAGTGTGGAAAGCCCCACACAGGGGCTTGTTGGAGAGACTTGGGTGGTTGTTTGGGTGTGGTGATAAGAATCACAAGGTTGCAAATTGTCCCAAGAATCCTCAGAGGGGTCAAGGTCAGGTTGCTCAGGGTGGACATAGCCAACAAAGATCTCCATAAGGTGTTTCCCTGAGGAACAACAAGTTCTATGCTCGCATGTCTACAAAGATTTCCACAAATTGTTGCCCCGAGGAGCAATAAGTTTTATGCTCTTCATGTACGTCAGGAAGTTGAGGAGGCTCCGAATGTTATGACTGGTATGTTAAAAGTCCTTGATTTTGATATTTATGGTTTGCTTGATCTGGGTGCAAACTTGTCTTTTGTGACTCCTCTAGTGGCTATTAAGTTTTGGTTTGAGTCTGAAAGTTTTGAGGGATCTCTACTCAGTTTATACTCCCGTGGATGAATCTGTTCTTACACATAGGTCTATCGTGGTTGTCATGTATCTATGTTGCATAAGGTTTTCCCATATGATCTTTTGGAACTTGAAATGTATGACTTTGATGGTATTCTTTAGATGGATGGTTGCATGCATCATATGCCTCTATAGATTGTAGAACCAGAAAGGTCAAGTTCCAACCTCCCAGTGTGCCCGTTCTTTGAATAGAAGGGTAGCGACTCCACTATTAAGGGTCGGTTTATTTCCTACCTTAAGGATCGGAAGATTATATCCAATGGGTGTATATATCACATTGTGATGGTTAAGGATGTGGAGTCCAAATTACCTACACTTGAGTTAGTTCATGTGGTGAATGAGCTCCTGGACGTGTTCCTCAAAGAGTTACCCGGTATTTTTCCCATAAAGGAAGTAGACTTTGGCACAGATCTTCTATCAGATATTCAACCTATCTCTATTGATACCTTTATAGTTGTTTTCATTGATGTAATCCTCATTTAGTCTCGGGGTGAGCGAGAGCATATGGATCATTTGAAGTTGGTTTTGCAAATCTTGAGAGAGAAGAAGTTGTACGCCAAATTTAGCAAATGTGAGTTTTGGTTGGGTGAGGTTGTTTTTCTAGGTCATGTGGTGTCCAATAATGGTAGAAAGATGGATCCAAAGAAGATCGAGGCGGTGAAGAATTGGCCAAAATCGTTGACTCCTTCGGACATTCAAAGCTTTCTTTGGCTAGCAAGTTCTTATGAAAGGTTCATTAAAGGGTTCTCATCTATTGCATCTCCATTGACTAAAATGACTTAAAAGAAGGCTAAGTTTGTGTGGTCGGATGAATGTGAGAGGAGTTTCCAAACTTTGACGGATCGACTTACATCGGCTCCAATTTTGATCCTATTGAATTGTTTGGATGGATTTGTGGTATATTGTGGTGCATCTTGAATTAGGTTAGGTTATGTAATTATGCAACACGATAAGGTGATAGCCTATGCATCTAGACAATTGAAGGTGCATGAGCGCAATTACCTAACTCATGACCTTGAGTAAGCGATAGTGGTATTTTCTTTGAAAATTTGGAGATAGTATTTGTACTGGGTACAAGTAGATGTTTTCACTGATTAGAAGAGCTTTCAATAAGTGTTCACTCAAAGGGATCTTCACTTGAGGCAAAGGATATGGTTGCAACTCCTAAAGGATTACAACATGAGTATTCTATATCACCATGGCAAGGCGAATGTCATAGCCAATGCTCTTAGTTGGATTTCTGTGGGAAGCGTGGCTCATGTTGAGGAGGAGAAGAAGGAGTTCATAAGGAATATTCATCAGTTAGCTAGGTTGGGTGTTAGGTTGGCTGACTCCAATGATGGTGGTATACATGTTCAAAATGGGGTCAAATTGGTAGTCATTGATGTGAAAGCTAAGCAAGATCTAGATCCATCCTTAGTTGAATTGAAGAAATTGGTCATTGAAAAGAATATTGAGATTTTCTCTCAAGGGAGAGATGGTGTACTTCGATATCAAGATCGGTTCTGTATTTCGAACATAGATGATCTTAGGAAGGTGATTATTTGTGAGGCCCATAATTCTTATTATTCTATTCACCCAGGATCTACTAAGATGTATTGACATTTGAAAGAGGTGTATTAGTGGTATGGTATGAAGAATGAAATAGCCAAGTTTGTATATGAATTCCCAAACTGTCAACAAGAGAAAATAGAGCACCAAAGGTCCGACGGGTTGGCTAAAGATATTGATATTCCCACTTGGATATAGGAGGATATGAATATGGATTTCATAGTTGGTTTGCCTCGGACTCAGAAGGATTTAACTTCATTTGGATTATCATTGAATGGATGATTAAATCAGCTCATTTCCTACCAATTAAGACTACTTTTGGTGCTGGAGACTATGCGAAGTTGTACATTTGAGAGTTAGTAAGGTTACACGGTGTCCCTAGGTCTATCATATTGTATTGGGGTACCCAATTTACTTTGGACTTTTGGAGGTCGTTTCAAAAGAGACTTGGTACTAAGGTCAAGTTGAGCACCACTTTTCATCCTCAAATCTATGGACAAACCGAGAGGATAATTCAAACCCTGGAGGATATGTTGAGGGCTTGTATATTGGAGTTCAAGGGTAATTGGGATGACTATATTCGAGTTTTCCTATAATAATAATTTCCATGCTAGCATTGGTATGACACCATTTGAGGCTTCATAAGGTAGGAGGTGTAGGTGTTTGGTGGGGTGGTTTAAGATGGGAGAGGTGTCTTTGATTGGCTCGTTCATGGTGATGGAAGCCATGAAGAAAGTGAAGTTAATTAGGGAAAGGTTGAAGATGGCCCAAAGCCGCCAAAATTCCTATTTGGATGTTAGGAAGAGGGACCTTGAATTCCAAGTTGGGGATTGAGTGTTTGTGAAAGTCTACCCTATGAAGGGAGTGATGCATTTTGAAAAAAAGGTCAAGCAAAGTCCCAAGTATGTAGGCTCTTATGAGGTTATTGAGCAGATTGAGAATGTGGTATGTAGGGTGGAGTTACCCCCAGATTTGAGTTCTATTCACCCCAAGATGGTTGGCGATCCTGGCACTATTGTGCCTTTGGAAGACATTGAGGTAGAGGAGAACTTGTCCTATGAGGAGGTGTCGATGGAGATTTTGGATAGACAAGTGAAAAGGCTTTATAACAAGGATGTAGCTTCGGTAAAGGTTCTTTGGAGAAATCAACATATGGAGAGTCCTACGTGGGAGGTAGAGTTGGACATGATGAAACGATATCCCCATCTCTTCCAAACAGCTAAAGCCTAAGGTACTAGGTTCTTCCTTTCTTGATTGGTCCCAATCTATTCATTCTTGAGTCTCATGGCATGACATGCTTACATATACATTAAAATAATTTTTATGATGTTTTGAATGATTTTATTACGTTTCAACATGAGTTTTAAAGACTTTATGATTTTCAAATGGTTAGTTATGCATGGTATCTTGTGTTTGGAAGTTTCATGTTCTAATTTAAGCCTTCTAGCCTTATTCTTGCATATTCGTCGACGAATGTTCCCAAGAAGCAAATGATGTAATGACCCGATGTAATGCCCAAAAATTTTGTGAGATTAGAATAGAACCTTCAAACTCAAGCTATGTTCCCTTGCAAGCTTTCAATTCAAACTCATTTATATGTTTTAAGGTCATCATGGGTCCCCTACATCAAGCCAAGTTCGAAGAAATTCCGTTGGCTAAGTTTGTCATAAGTACCAATTGAAGGGTCAATTTTAGATGGGAATATCTCTTAACACAAAATAAATTGGATGGCCCACGACCTACCATACTAAACCTCTTCGAATGAGCTTTCCAACGCATTTGGTTTCAACTCATTGAGAGTTTCGATGAGGGAGTTATGCCCATTTTCGTAAAGCCTCCTGTGTTGTGTTTCCACACAAGCTATATAGGCAGTGTGGCTTTACACGATCCATGAGGATGGCGTTGGGCCTGAAATGGCCATCTTTGTACTAGGGATTGGGGTATGACCAGTGGTACTAGTCGTATGGCCTTCAAGAGTGGAGAAAATCCTCAGTGTGGTTCAATATTGGTATGGAGAAACTATTTTTGGCCAAGTATGGCACCACAGGTCACCACACGAACCGTGGTGAGGGTGAGGAGCTATATGGGCGGCAGTGGGGCTTTCAAGGTCGGTTTGGGATGTTGTATGGCTAAGGTTGGTGCCACGCCCAGTCCCACGAACTGTGGTGAGGCTCACAGGTCATATGGCCAACCTTGTAGTGCATGTGTGCTAAAAAAATTCTAAGTATTTGGTCATGACTCCAATTTCTGGAAATTTGTCTAAGTATTGGTTCACGGGCACTCCACATGAATCGTGAAGTGGCACACGAGCCGTGTAGCCTCTATTATAGTGGCTACGGGAAATTTTTTCCTTTGTTTCATTAATGACATTCTCGTAAATTTGGTTAATTCTATTGGTATTTTGGAAATTCCTATGCTATCCAATGACCATCTAAAGCCTTAAACCTTATTTCAAATATTCAAAACTAACTCCTCAAATTTTAAACTCTCTCAAAGGAAACTCTTGTGAATATTTAACTTGAGAGCAAAGGAAGTCAATTCTTCTTCAAATTCTTTGGGGTTTTCTTCATCTTGGTGAAGGTATGTGGGTTTTGATCCTTGATTCCTTTCAATCAAGGAGACCAAACTATTTTCAAGAAAGTTTCATGAATTCTTAGTTTACTTTAAATTGGGGTT
Source organism: Solanum sejunctum (assembly GCA_025642045.1). NCBI lineage: Eukaryota > Viridiplantae > Streptophyta > Magnoliopsida > Solanales > Solanaceae > Solanum > Solanum sejunctum. The sequence goes on along the minus strand of JAOTQJ010182819.1, from coordinate 10,487 downwards.
TTAAATATTATGATTCGTTAAATCCAGATAATGTTTGGGCTTTATTTATCTACTAATTTTAAGTTGATTTAAGTTATAAAATGATGAGTTACAATGACTTTATGAAATTATGAACATGCATGTCTCCTTTTAAGACTTGTTTGTGCATGGGTGATTATATTATGATTTTAAATGTGGATTTAATCATGTTTTCACTTGAATTTCATATTATATAGTTGACTTTAGATTGATTCTTAATTACCCATGCTATCCTCACATCATTCATAGCATTTGCATTCATGACATTAGATTATTGTGGAAATTATGAAACGGGTTAAGCCCAATTATGTTCTATTATATGATTTTGACAAGGTATTGGTTATGACAAGAATGTGATCACATATATGGTCTATGATTATGGCTCTTTGAGCATTTTGGGTGCTTGCACCATCTTGTATATGAATGGGCTATTCCTATGCATGAATATTATGACTATGAATTATGATTTGTGCATTTGAGCCTAAGTATGGATTATTATGAATAATTATTTAGTTTTTAAGACTAAGAATGCATTGAAATAATTTGGAAAATGACTATTGCCGCTTTCGAAAGCATGTATAACTATGTATATTATAATTATTCTTATGGGATGACGACTTAACATTGATGGAAGTAGGGTTTCCCTCTCTTTCCCTGAACTATGTGCCTAGCATTAGTTTCTTTTTGAAATAGGTGTTGTTCCCATAAGGAAAGATGCCTTCAAAATGGGTATTGTTCCCGTAAGGAGAAGACATGATATGATATGTTATATGTGAAAATCCTATCCGAAATGGGTGTTGTTCCCTTAAGGAAGATTACAAGGCCGACTCAACAAGATTGGAGGCCTAAAGCCAAATTCTAGAGAGAAACCCTAATTTTTTTAAAAACAATTATCTTATTTTTTTATTTAAAATCTACTTTTCATGATTTTTTAGATGCGAGGTCATTAATTATTATTTTATAACCAATTCATTTTTCACCAATTTCTTTTAAATTTTTTCTTGAATATTATTATCATCTAACTCAATTCTATTTAGTAACTTGTTCACTTGAAGAACATCCTCCCATATTTTTTAATTCAAGATTTTTATTATTTGTTAAAAATTTGTCAAGGCTACTTTTTGAGATTTAGTTAATTCTTCAAGTTTTCTCTTTTTCTCTCTTTTTGTAAAACTCGAATCATATTTTCTAGTTGACATATTTAAATAATTCAATTGGATAAATTTTAACAATAACTAAACAAGAATATATGCACTTATGAACTAAGAATATCAATAATAATAAATGTTAAAGAAAAACTATAAAATAAAGTTAGAATGATAAAACATATTTCACGAATTTGATAAGATGTATATAACAATATCGAATTAGTGTTGAGTTCCTTCAAGGGCTTCTTGAAATTTTGATGAAATTCGAAAAAGCAATGCTTTTGTAACTTGTACGCAGTAGTAAAACAAAAGTTTTGTAGGGTAGAGTATAAAAATAATAAAACCAAGAATAAAAAAAAAAGAGTATAAGGTAAATAATAATATAAAATTATATTAATAATTACTAGAAAATATTTAAGGAAGTACAATTTCTCACATAAGGAAGTTATTCCAAAAATTGGTCTATTTCCTTGGGGAAGAAATGTACTAACAAGTTTTTCTTTTTTCTTTGTGTTTCTTTTTTTTCTTTTTTTCTTTTGCACATTTTTTAAAGAAAATTAAAAAATATACAATTTTTTTAAATAATATATACAAGTACACTTTTTTAAAAGAAAATGAGGCCCCCCAAAAATATGAGGCCCCAAGCGATGGCTTTAGTGGCCTAGTGCTTAAGATAGCCCTGAAAGGTTACTTCATATAAAATGATTGTTGTTCTCGTAAGTTGGAGTATGGTTTACTTTTGGCAAGTAAACCACCTCTTTACCGATGAGGGGATTTCATCGAGATTCCAAGTAATAGCTCGCTTGGTCTTACTCATGTCGATTATGGTCAAATCCCCACTATATATTTGAGCATTGCATTTCATGCATCGTTGATTTCATAGCATATTATATATTACTCTCCTGACGTATGATCTTTTCTATGTTATGTGCCCTTGACATCTAAAACTGAATGTAAGATTGGTAAGTTATATGCATTGCCTCCCGCATACTTAGTATATTTAAATGTACTAACGCATACTTTTGCCTACATGATCTCACCATGTAGGGACCAAGGAGCCGATTCATCCACCATACGATATCTAGCTTAGGTCTCAAGTTATATTTGTTGTGGTAAGTCCTATCTTTCAAGGGCAAGCCACAATCTCTTCCACATATGTTGTTCTATTGTATTTTATTTACTTTGAGGGCAAGCCCGGGGTATGTCTTGACCCCCGACCTATCTTATGTAGAAACAACATTGGACATCTTGTGAAGTCTTTTCATTTTATGCTAAGTGTTGTATGGGATTATTGATCATGGCTACTTATGGATTATGTTGTTATAAGATGATCTTATGTTATGTTGTGGAAAGATCCTAAGTCCCGAATTGCCCCCATAGCGTGAGTCATACTTACCCGCCCCTTTGTCATTATGTGTTTTGTTTTATGTGAGTTCATGCTAATCTTTTTTCCCTAATATGCCCCCATAGCGTGAGTCCTACTTTCCCGTCCCTTAGAATTATGTGTTACTTTTGAAGGTACTTCTGAACCGATGATGTGGATTTTGGTACTTTGACGTTTGTCTGGCAAACCTTGGGTTCCCATTTGCCGTGTCACTTCTAGAAGATTCAGGTCATGACATTAATACATACATACAAACTTTCAAAGAATCACGAATTATTCGGTTTTACTTTGGTAGTTCTTCATGGTTCCTACAACCCTAGTTATGGATTTAGTTACTCATGCTAGGGGTAGATGCAAGAATTATGAATTGAGAAGACATAATTGAACACTTAAACAATAGAATTAAGAACAAGTAAACTCCAACTTCAATAAGAATCACAAGCTTAAGGATAAAATTTAACACGCGAGTGTTCTCAAAGACTCTCCAATATGATCTTACAATTTTTTCCCTCTCAATATTGAGTTCTCTGAGTACTAGGCGAAAACTCCTCAAAAATAACCTAAAAAACTATTTATAATAATTAAAATTCAAGTCCTAAATAAAATAGGAGAACTGGTCAGCACATCATATGAAAGGTGTTTTACGGGTCGTATTGCATTCCATGGCTCATAATCGAGGTCTCGTACTCAGCCGCAAGGAATTTGAACTTCAACTCTACGACACCCCTCTATAACTTGTAAAGTGATTCTATCTTCTACGAAAGTTTTTCTCTGATCCTCAGGGCACGAACCATCTTCTACGACTGGTAAAACTTTCCATGGATCATCTAGATATTCGTAGAATAAACTTCAGAAAATATTCCCTCACTGAAATTGTCCACAAAACCACCCTACAGCCCATAAAGGCTCTTGTATAACAACAAAAATCAGTAACTTCTACAATTTTTCCCAAAATCAAGGCAAACTGATAATCCTGCAAATATAAACACAAAAACACATAAAACCAACTAACGTCGCATTGAGAACATATAAAATCTAAGTTTTAAGGATCAAAAGTGTCGTATTTTTGCAACACATCAGGGTGCAACAGAGGACTCTGTCTCTGACCCATCATCAAAGTCGAACTCCTTTCTAGATAAAGTCATCTATGGTAAACTGCTCTCGTCGCTGCCTACCTCGTCAGATTAGGGAGTGCCATCAACAAGAGCCTGAGTTGGCGTAGCTCTGACAGCGGCTTTGGTCTTTGGTCTAGCCAGCTTTGGGTTCGGGCTAACATCCAGCGCCTCTAGTGAGCCACTTAGTGTAGTAGCTTGCTCATCATCAAAAACACTTAACTCTGAGCCTCCTCTGTAGAGACCAAATCTTGTCGCATCTGGATTTTGGGGACATAGTACCTGAAACATAAACACATATGCACCCTGGTTAGTCCCAAAAATCAAAATTGGAATTAAAAAATCATCTGATTTAAGTTGCAAAAGGGTTCTACGAAAGCATCTTTACGGGTTGTAGTGGATACACTATCCATAAAGAGCTTTCTTAAAGTAGTGGTTTAAACAAGTTTTGCTACTAGAAAAGTTTATGATACTAGGTATGACTCCTAAAGTGGTTTATGAGTCATACACTAGATCATAGAGATTTCTAATGAGTAATTAATTCCAGGCAGCGATCTACGAGACCTATCTAGCAGCCATAAAGAGATCAACGACAAGTAAAGGGTCTTGTGTGATGGATACTCAAAAACATCAAGTTTCTGGAATCTTGTACGAGGGGCAATTATGACTCCTAGAATAATCCACGGGCCGTAAAAAGCTACTTATGGACAAGAAAACTCAGTCACTTGAGTTTCAAAGCATATCACAAGAACCTCAAAAAACTTTTTTCAAAACATAAATTACCAAGACCGAAGCAAAAACACATGCACTCACAAGATTTCCATAACACAACCATTACACCTAACATGTTCTAAACACGTACTCCCCATCGATAGTGATCAAGCATATTTGCCCTACAATTCTGACCACTTATTATTGATTTCAACAAGATCATGTACCAACGTCATCACCCATCAATTAACAAACACAATCATGTAATCATACATGGTGAGTGACTTAAAAGGCATAAACAACTATCCAAAACATTCACATAGTGTCAAAGTACCCAATTATGGACTTAGACAATAATGCAGACATGGGCAACCTAATTTTAACAAACACAAATGAAATTCAAACATGGATTTTATGTCTAAACACCATTTCCCATATAATTTCCAAATCAATAATTTAAAACAATGCAAATTAAAGGTTTTAATTTAACTAAAAACTTACCAAGATTTGAGAGTAAGTTGAAGAAGATGAAAGAGGTGACTAGGCACGAACCTTAGGCTGCAGAAACTTGGCAGAAAATGGGTGTACGGTGGCCGTCGGTGGTCGATTTTAAAAGGGGGTTGGATGGGTTAGTTTTGTAATTTAGCTCAAGAATGGGGTTAAAATAATTTGACCCCATTATTTATACCTTGACCGGGTTAACTGAAAAGTTAATGGGCCCAGACTCTACGAAACCCCAATTCTGAGCCATAAATATCCAAACCCTAAATTTCAGAAATAGGTTTCACGGACCAGTATATTAGTGATAAAGTGATTTATGACTCAAAGAGTTGGTCGTAGAGACCTCAACACTTAGCGAAATTTTCACAAAACTTACCTGAGATATATGATCCCCATTCACGACCTATAATTTGGTCTAGGATCGTAAAGTTGGCTCATGGACTGGAGTGCATAATTTTTTTACTCATTGGAAATCTCTACGAGATGAGGTACACGTAATAAAGTGTGTTGTGACTTATAGACTCAATCCTAAAGACACATCCTAATGCTCTTATCAGCCAAATAGGTTGACTTCGTCCTATACCTACATACTCCTCATAAAATACACTGTTACCATAGATGCAACTAGCCTAATGTCCAAAATTACAATCAAAATATAGGAGAACAAACTACCTATGAATCCAAAAACTGAAAATAACCCTATAACTACACTATTATATAAAAAAACATTAGGTTGCCTCCCAAGTAGTGCTCAATTTATTATCACGGCATGACTTGGACAACTTAGTTACTTAGACTTAACGAATTGCCCATAGTTCACTATTCAATTCATTTGGATGCTTAATGGACTGACATATATTGCAGATGACTTATTCATTATTTAATCTAAACCTGAGTTGATGGGCTTCCATATCCACCAGTGCTTGCCCAATGCCTAGGAATAGTCTTCCCAAGATGATTGGGATGTAAAAAGTAAACTTTGCAATCTAGGATCATAAAGTTTTCAGGGAATATGAACTTTTCAACTTTGACTACCACATCATACAGTATCCCCACAGTTTTTTTCACCATGCAATCCCTCATCAATAATTGCATGCTAGTTGGAGTAGGGGCTCCCAATCCGAACCAAGGACCTTGAAGCAATTGCAGTATAAGGTTGAAGCTCTTGAGAGAGCTCCTAACTCACAGTGTTCTTTTTAGTTACCAAGTCCTTTATGTACTTATAATACCCTAGCACCTTCTCCAATGCCTCAATCAGAGGGATGTTGATGGAGAGCTATTTCAGCATGGAGATAAAGCGCTTGAACTTGCCTTCCTCCTCCCTCTTTTAGATTCTTGGAGGGAAGGTGTCATGACCCAAGCCTAGGTCCTAGACATGACACAACGGATGGAGAACACAAATGAACCCCAAACAAGCCTCTTAGCACATAATTCACATATCCTTGGTCGCAGAAGCAAAATAAACATCAACAAGTGATATAATTAAGGGAAAGCAGGACTAAGGGAAGTTTTTCATAACAATACTAGTCTAAGAAGAGTCAAGATCAAAAGCATAGACAACCATAATATAATATCCAATGACACCTCCATATGGAATGGAGCGGGGGCCAAGACATTTCTCAGGCTCACCCTCAAAATTATAAGCATCTAAACATAATAAGCAAATCTTAACATAGTATGAAGAAAAGTAGATATTGTCCTTGGAGTTGAGGACTCACCAAAAGTTTCTTCACATAAACCAAAAAACCCGTGGAGGAGGATAATCAATAAGAGATCTGATTCCTACATAGTGATAACATGTAGGCATAGAGTATGTGTTAGTACTTAGAATGTACTAAGTATGCGGGGTGCAATGCAACAAAGACATAAGCCATAATATTCAAAATGCATACATATAGGCAATGGATATAATCTCAATATGACATATATGAACAATGTTTGTAATAAGACATGCATATAAAATATTTAACTTGCATAATATATCATACATTTATGGGAAGAGACCTTAACTGACATAGACTAAGTAGTTACAACATAGAATCCAAGGCATGACACCCCCTTGGTACAGGTGACCGGGCATGACACCCCCTGGCGAAGTGTGGTCCACTTACTAAGACAACCCAAACATGATAACATGAACTAGATGGATCCACTAGTAAAGCCTATTCAGTAAATAATATAATCCTATGGTGGTACATATTTTAGAGACTAAAGTCTTTATATAAGGACCCCTTGTATCAAGGCCCCATCTTAAGCCTCAGTTGGTGCTAAATCTAATCCCACAGAATACTTAAAATAATCATACTTTATCATAACATGAATAACTTGGAAGTAACATGATAATTTTACATGCTTAGCTCATTATATGTTTCGCCTCTTCTAATGAGCTTACTTGAACTTGAATATGAGGGTAAAATAATAATCATGGTTGATCCCTCAACTCAACATGAATAGCTCACAAGAGGATCAAATCTTGAAATAGGGCTCAACTTGTCACTTGTAGAATCATAGATACTTTTCATGAATTTAATACATGCTTGGAAGCCCTTAATCATCAGGAAATCACTTGTAAATCGTGTAATAGTTCATCAACAACTTGAGAATCCTTTTCATGTCATTTTATCAAACACATGGTGCACATATGTCCATGTACTTAAGATCATTCATTTCAAGAGTAGTAAGATCAGTCCATTTCAAAATCATTCAAATCAAGCCACCAATATTGTAGTAAAATGCTCATATTTTAAGAAAGTATTTCATTTCAAGATATATAGGGGAAATAATTAGTTTAAATCATTCTTAATCAACCCATGATGATAATGTACATTATCTTTAAAAATTTGGACATGGGAGCATTAATCCATCTTAGTAAGAAAGGAGAAATGATTGGACTTGTGGGAAGGAAGGTTCCCACAACTTTGAAGTTTCTTGAAGAAACTTGGAGTTGGTCCTTGAGATTTCTTGAATTGAATGGAATACTGGGTGATGTTTTGTAGAGAATTTTGAGAGGGTTTTGAGCTTCATAGGGTTGAAAATGGCTAAGTTAAATGAGTCTTTCACATTTAAACAGGCATTGGGTTATTACCCAAATGCCTTTGGATGGAATAAGAAAATTGGGGGAAAATTGTACTAGTCTGCATCTACGTGGAGGACAAATTTGAGCTAGTCTGTGCCGAGGCCACACGCGGACCAAACACGGAAGACAAATTTGAGCTAGCCCATTGGAAATCATTAATTACATAAAATTAATTTTTGCTATGTGTCTTCTAAAATTTGGGCTTTACCCATTTCCCACTCAAATTTGTCCCTGATCAAGAATATGAAGTCGAATTTTCGAAACCGTGCACGATTTTTGAGGTATAAGGAAAAGACAATTATGCGTCATTCTGAAGCACATGAGGGGTATTTTAATATCTTCCCCTCGGGAGTATTCATTCTCGAATGTCAAAGAAATATGAGTAAAAGAAGTAACTATGAAGATTTTAGTCTGACATGAATGCAATGAATGCACTTAGACATCATTTTCAAAAAGTCTTAACGTGAATGCCAAAAATCACCATAAACATGTTACCATGAACATAGATGCATGAAAAAATGACATGAGGGCTGAAACGTAAGACTTGAAACCATAGAAAAAACTTAGTTTGTTATCTAAGGCTTGAATAGAGTGAAAGAGGTATGAATATCATTTCTTCACGTTCGCTTTGGCTTTCCAAATCGCACCTTTAACTTGTTAATTCTTCCAAAGGACTTGAACGGATGCCACATCTTTGTTCCTTAACCTCACAAAGATATCTCCGTAAAGTCACTATACATCTTTGTAAAAATTGGGAAGAATAGACTAAGATGAATTATGTGCCTTTTCCAAAATGGACTCCCTCAAGTCATCATCATTAGGCACACATAGCCTACCTTGGTACCTAATAACACCATTTCCCATTTGGGAGAACACCTCTACTTTGCCATCCTTCACCAACGCTTTCAATTCTAACAAGGCAGGGTCAAGATCTTGTTCTGACTTGACTTCTTCAATCAAAGAAGATTTTGAACCATCAACACCAATATACCACCATTTTTAACTTCATTCAACCTAACCTCCAACCTAGCTAATTGGTCAACTTCTCTAGCCACTTTCCTGCTACCAACATCAATATGAGCTAGACTAACTATGGAAACTCTACTTCGAGCATCGATCATAACATTAGCTTTGCCGGGATGATAGTGCACACTCATGTCATAATCCTTAAGGAGTTTTAACCACCTTCTTTGCATCAAGTTAAGACCTTTTTGCATGAATACATGTTGGAGACTTTTATGGTCGGTAAACACATCTACATAAGCCCCATACAAATAATGACACCAAATTTTCAAAGCAAACACCATGACCGCCAATTCAATATCATAGGTGGGATAATTCCGCTCATGCACCTTAAGTTGCCTAGAGGCATATGCTTAACCTTGCCATTTTGCATCAAAACACACCCCGAACCAATCCCTGAGGCATCACAATAAACGACAAAGCCTTCTAGCCCTTCTGGTAAAGCCAAAATAGGAGCGGATATAAGGTTGTCTTTCAAAGTTTGAACACTCTTTTCACATTCATCAGTCCAAACAGATTTTGCCTTCTTGTCACGCCCAAAGTCCCGCTAAGGTGGACTGACACCCGTTGCCGATAAGGCTCAGGAAGACCAACCTATATCCATGCACTTTCTATACATATTATAAGGGGTTTCTACATTCAACATGCCTTTAAAAAAGTAAAAGTAATAACAAGACAAAAGAAAATGCATATGGCTAGGCCGTAGGGGCCATGTTGTCTAAAGTATAAGGCATGACCACACTTTAATTTGCATAGTCTATAAAGCCTCTAGATAAGGAAAAGTATCTAATAAGGGTCAGGATAGGCCCTGCCTCGACTAACTATAAAACACGAAATTATAAATTCTAGATATATAAATGTCCGAAGCAACCTAGAGCTTGGTAACAACAGTTGGATATCCTATATCCTACTGGGGAGATCTACCAGCACCTGTGCCTACTGTATGAAATATAGGTCCCATGTAAGGGACGTCAGTACAAGATAATATACTAAATATATAAGGCAAGCAAAATTGTATATGAAGTAATAGCTCAAATGAAACTATGCACTAGTGTAGAATAAGAGATAACCTTTAGTTATACTAGGAGATCATGTACTTTATGTTATTTTTATTACTTTACTTTTAGTGTATAATCTATGCACATCATGTAGTACAAATGACCAACTAATCAGTGGTAAAGCTATATCGGGATCGGCACTGTCAAGACTTTTCCCTTCACCCCTTGGGCTACCCCCCGTGATATGATCGACCCTGGCTAGGTAATTCTTCGACCCCTCAGGTTACCACCCATCAATAAACAATATACTTTACCTTGCAATTACCTTTGAGATTATTCTTTTGGTGTCACAATATTGGAGCTATAGGACTGTAGATGTAGCATGTGGCATGTAAATAATCATAAAAGACAATATGACAATGAAAAGAGTACTTTACATAAATAATGAAATGCATATGAGATGAAATAACTCGTGAACTTTATTTAGCAACAAGAACCCATGTAACTTGGTATCCA
>JAOTQJ010182799.1:0-22869 GCA_025642045.1 Solanum sejunctum | reverse complement strand
CACAATCTTTAATTAACATAAATGAAGCTAGAAATTAACATACCTTTCAAGCTTCTTACTAGACCCAAATCTTCCTATCCATCAAACCAAGCATTTCCTTGACCAACTAACGCCTCTACGCCACTTAGGGAATTCAATATACCAAGCTTGCAGCTTCAAATAATCAAAAACTCGAAAAAAATATAATTTTTTTCTTGGAACTATAGCAACCCGAGAGGGTTCTACAGCTTTCAGGTTGCTTTTTTTTTTTTTTTTCACTAAGTGTAGAAGTCTCTTCTTGTACAAGTAATAAGTTCACATTTATATATAGGCAAACATCTCTCACATTGACCAATTAGAAATAGCCACACACATGACCCCATAACAATTAAATCTTAAGGACTAAACTTAGAATAAAATTTACATTTGGTCCCAAACTTTACCAAATCAAACCAATTAAGGACTTACGGGGTCTAACTTATGGGGTCTAACAAAAATCCCATGAAGTAGGTTCATATGGATAATAATAGGTCAATATTGGCACTGTGCACTAAATGAGAGTGCTTGAATTTCTACTAATTATGAGTGATGAGTTATTAAATCTTAATGAATTCATAGTCCTTAATTAAGGATGGTGTATTTAAATCAATGTACACTTGATGAATTCACCTATATGAGAAGTGGAGTGTGACCGCTCCTATGAGACTTTGGCCTAGTCTCTAGAGCTCTCATGAATAATATCACGCCCCTATTTTTCCCGTCGTGCGAGGTTTATTAAAGAGTTTTTCCACTTAAGTTGACGTTATTGAAAAGGGATTATATTTTATTTATTCAAAGTCGTCACTTGGAATTGAGTTTTGGTTTTCCAAGTTACCTTATTTAGATCCCTAATCAAAAGAAAGTTGACTCTTTTATTATTGGTCTGTGAATACAAAGATCGGGTGAGAAATTCTGTTGACTGAGGAGAAGGTGTTAGGCATCCCTCGAGTCCTGTAGTTCTAGCATGATCGCTTTTATCAACCTATACTTGTCTTAATTATTTTTTAGGATAATTTGTATTTATGAACCTTAATTTGCTCATTTTAATAAAATTATTAATTTTATGAGTCTAAACTTAGATGCGTCATCGCATTCTTCGTCTAGACATTAGACATTATAGACATGTTTGCCTTCTCTACATCTTAAAAATTTTGTGTAATCAAATTTTAATTTGGATTTAAAGAAAAAGTTGATTATTAAACTCATTTGGGTCATGGTGCGTCACCGCATTTTTGAGAAAAAAATTAGTGTCTCCACAAAGATGTGCAACCACATTCTGTATGGATAATAATAATAATAATTATTATTATTATTTAAGATAAATTTATATTTTTAGGAAATAAAACCTATGCATGTCTAACAATAAGGACATTTATACGTCTCTTGTGAATTTGAGATTTATCCTTTCTAATTTGTCTATTTTTAATTCGCAACAAGGTCTTGAATTAACTTAGGCCCAACTTTTGCCCTTTTGTTGTGCGGTTTGGCGAATGATAACTTGTGTCCAAATGCTACAAACTTTAATAGTTCTCGAAGTCATAAAAAAGTATATTTATAAAGCCGTTAATTATATTCATCATTCATATGTTATCATACAAATTAAAATATGAATCCAAAATCACAAAAGAAACCTCGAACTCAACTTTTATTTTTCTCTAGTGGTGTTTTTGAGAGTTTCTTTTTTGGTTGTGTAGATTTTATTTTTTTCTTGTTTGTGTGAAGTGTGTGTGAAAAAAGAAAGAAATAGATGACTTTTTTTTTGTGTGTTTAGCTGTGTGTGTTGTTGATTTTTTGGTTTCGTTGCCGGTGTATGCTGTACGTATGAAAAAAAATGTTGTGCGTATGACTGTCTTTGTTTGTAGGCTGTGTATGAATGTATATATGTAGAGTTGGAGGTTAAAAGTTAATGGGGGAGTGGGGACGAGTGCGTGGAGGAAAATGTGAGGGAGTATGTGGGGTAGTTCAGATAGTTTAGGTTAGTTTTAGGATTTTATAATTATTTTATTTTTTTGCTTTGTTTCTTTTTTTGCTTTTTTTCTCTTTTTGATTTTTTAAAAGAAAAGAAGAAAACAAATAAAAAATAAAAGGTTAGAAAACTATTTTAAATTAAAAAATAAAAAAAAGTTAACTAGCTAAAACTAAGTTATAATTAAGAAAATACTAATAATACTAAATTATTTATTTACAATCAAAATTAAAACAAAACATATATTTTTAAAAATTATCTCTTCTTTAAAATAAAACTTACACTAAAATGTAACTCTGTTTTTTAAGTTTTCAAATTATTTCAAATAAGGTTACTAAGATAAGATTAAAAAATAATATTTAATTTAATTTCAAAAATAAATATTTAAGTACCAAAAAAGCATATATAACTTAGGTTTGATTAAAAATTACGTGTTTACAAGTAACTAGGCACGTGGATGGTCTATTGGCACAAAATTCCTTTGAACATCAAAATTACTGAGGTCAAAATATGATTGATAAAGTCTTTGACTTACAATAATAATTATTTGTTTATAAAAATATTATATTTCACTAGTAATTCTATAAGTTAAATTTTATCGATCTAAGTTTGGTTCATAGTCTAAAAGACACCAAACCTGTTGCATTTTGTTCCTAGTAATCCAACAGATTAAAATATTTTTCTATAAATTCTTTTAAAATATGTGGGAAATAATAGTAACTAAATATGTATGTATTTCAAAAGATTATTATTTTCTTGACAAACTCTTATGCCACTTGTCCCTTTGCATGTAAGTTTTTGGATAAGTGGCTTGACACTTGTCACAAGAGAACCTCTACTATGTGCCTATAAATAGGCTTCTTTTTCCTTTGATAAAGATCATCCAGAAAACTTAAAAATAACAATTCACTATTCTTGGTTTCTCTCGCTCCCACGCTATATCCCTCTCCTCCACTTAACTCTTATTTTAATTATGAATTTGTCAGTTTATTAATTTCTTTTTCCCTTAAGTTGCTGATGATAATTAATTTAATTTGCTGATTCTGTATTCTTTATTTAAATAGAGAAAATTTATTTAATTTTAAAATAATATTTCATATGGTTGAAATAATTTTTTAGAATAATACCTAGCACGATTCAAGTATTCAATTTAAATTATTTCAAGTATTCAATTTAAATTATTTAAAATATTATAATGATAGTAAATTTCACTTAAATATTGTTGTAGTAATATGCTTTTAATTTTCAGTATTTTATATTTTGCTAAATTTCAAGTTATATTATTATTGTGATATTATTATATTATTCACAGTTTCCCCAACACTTGCATCCTTAATGCTATAGAATGAGATACCATTTGCCAAGCTTTATGGGATATCTCCAGACTACAATAGTTTAAAGGTTTTTGGACTACATCTGTTATCCATATCTCAAAGGCTCAACAAAGTTTGCACCAGAAACTTATCTATGTGTGTTCATTGGTTATAGTAATCTATACAAAGGCTACAGATGCTATCAACCATCAACTAGGAGAGTGTTTGTCTCTAAACATGTGCTTTTTGATGAACATACACTTCTTATGTGCAACCAAAAATAATTGATTCAACTAATCTCACTCACTTTGCTACCTTTCTTGGGTCTTTTTCTGATGTGCAGGATGACACTTTGGTGATCACCAGACTTCCACTGTGGTTGATATTATTCATCCAAGGGAAGTGTTATTGCATACTTTTGTAGAAGTGGTGCATACTGATGCCACTAAACATGATACTCAACCTGATAATGTCTTATAAGAAAATAGACATAATTAGATTGATGATGATATACAAGGTAGTATCTTAGAGGGACATGAGAGTCTAGCTGATCAGGATTCTGGAGATATAACCTCAACACCTAGTCTACAAGGCATAAAACTAGAATTCACTCGTCAATATTCTTCAACGTTACGAACAGGCAGAACTCTGGAGAGATGCTAACTTATCAAAGCACAAATGGAGCCTCAAAAGCTCAAACATCAAAAGTACAAGTGGGCATCACAGGGTGATAAGATCAAAGAGCAAACAAGCCTTTATAGCCAAAAAAAGGATTGATGGTATAACACTCCAAATTCGTTCTACCTAGTTAGAGTAGATACACAGAGAAAACTAATAAAACGTTTGAAAAAAATACTGGAAGAGAAACTACGAGGGCATCGACTGTCTATTGAGTGTCTATAGCTCGTAGAAGAGGCCTCGTAAATCTCCAGGTGACTTGGTAAAATTTTCTAAGTCTGAGGTTCATATACGAGACAATATATGACACCTAAAATAATTCATAAATCGTAGATTAGATTTCATGAGTTGGTGATCCGAAAATCAACATTTTAGTAAATTGAGTTAAAAGTTATCAGAAGACCCATAGAAGTATTTAGGGCCAGTAGAAGATGTTTCGTGGATTCTATGACAAATTTCAGTAACTCAAACTTTTGCACCCCTTACCTATGAAAGATCATCTATAGCCTATAAAAAGATCTATGGTCCATAGACATGGTCTCGTAAAATATGTCAAGACTTTTAAGAAGAGTAGTTTTATCTATTCCTATCCCTTTTTAATCAAATCCTTGGATGTTTTAGACTTACTTAAAATCCTAAAACAAAAACCTAAGCATGCTTTTCACCTCTCATTCACGCTTAGGAATTCTTGAGAGCACTAGAGGAGGAAGAAAAGTAAAGGTTTCTAGTTCAAGCGCGAGAATTAATTGAAGTTTGATGTTTCTTCTATTCTCAGGTATGTAAGGCTTACTAAAGTGTGGAACTATGTTCGTTCACACACCCTTTCACCTACTTGAGTCGAAATTGTGAATAAGAATTGAGATTTGGAAAAAATCCAATTATCCTACTATATTTATTATGAATTATTATGATGATGTATGAGGTACATGTTGTATTGCATGACTACTAATATGAAATTGAGATAAAAATTTTATACTTGATAGCATGAACCCTAAACTACATGACTTGTATGAAATTTTGTACATGAATTGAGTTGAGGTTTGAGTGTGATTACTTGAGTTAAGTAACTTAAGCATGAGAAGCACATTGTATTTTAATCACATATAATTTATGCATTTTTCTTGCATTACAAAATGGGTCCAATTGTGTGAGTCAAAATGACCGTCTGAGTTTGAGTTGAGTTTGATTGATTTACTTGATTGACTGTGTTGATGAGAAACTGAGAAGAGCAGAGTTAAAGTAACCTAATAAGGTTGTGATTTGAGTTGATTGATAAGTTGTGTATGTTTTAGTCTTGGGAGGAGTATCGAGCATCGAGTTAGGAGCTAGTAAATAACTGCTCTAACACAGAGAACTATGTGAACAGCGTAGGATAGTCGTGCAATATGTTTTGGAGATTCTTGTTCCAAAAGATGAAAATTTATTATGGATCTGTGAGAGAATCATCCATTATTACCTTGGAAAGTTTAGGATGGGCGTGACAATGATGTAGCCTTCGTTGTGTATCACCAAACTAACAGTGGTGGAATTGGATGTCGGTTAAGAGAAACTCCAAAGCAAACACTGATTGAGCATAATATTTTAAATTAAGTTAAACAATACTGAGTCTATTCTTTTGAAAATCATGATTTATTCTTAAACTTACATATTTATTGAGATGAGTTGTGAGTTGTTTGAGTTGAGGTGAGTGAGTTGAACCTTACTTTTTTGGTTCATTTTACATACTGTTATATTTCATGTACTAACATCCATTTAGAACTGTATTCTTTCATGATGCAGATATAAGTGATAGAAGACTTCAACCAACACTGTTTAAGTCTATATTAGTGCATTCTTAGAGTTGGTGAGATCTTTTGGCTTTTCGAAGGAGCCCTTTTCATCCTTCTTATTTTTATAGAGTATTTTATTTCTTTGATTGGGGTATCCATGGTCTGTCATGGTGCCATCCAGATTATTGATTAGAGGCTTCATAGACATTGAGTAAGAATTTGTTAAGTATTGTTTATTTCCAAGCTTATTCATTAGAGATTATTTTGTAAGAGTTATATTATCTATTGATGTCCTTATTTAAGTATTTCTTTTGCTGTTGAGTTGATGTAACAATGAGTCCAAGTGGTTCTCTTGGGAATCAACAGTAGTTCTTCAAGTGTCGGCCACGTTAAGGGTATCCTCCCGGGGCGTTATAAACTTGGTATCAGAGCTCGGAGTTCAAGAGTCCTAGGGAGTATATGAAATCATATCTATTAGAGTCTTGTTTATAGGTGTGTTGTGCACCATACTTTATAAGAAGGAGGCTATAGGACATTAGGAATTATTACACTTTTTTGTATTCTAAGTTCGTGCGATAGAGTTAAAACTCTACAAAGCTCCTTTTTAACTCATGCATTATGCATTTGCAGATCATGCCTCATAAGTGTACCACCACTTAGAAGTTGTACCCTAGTTGAAAATACTGAGATCCCAACCCCAGTTGTTCTTAATTAGATGGAAATGAGGGATCGAGGTAGACCATCAAGAGCTACTAGTAGTCCACAGGCACCTATTGATCCACCTGCTCCTACCACAGAGGCTGACTTCAGAGGAGCTATCACTATGCTCACCCAACTTGTAGCTGCTTAGAGTGGGAATTGGAGTTCATAGGCTCCTAGTTCTAGCTCTTAGTAGCCAATTGATTCCACCAAACTTAGAGATTTTCTGAGGATAAACACATGACCAGTCTTCATTGGGTCAAAGGTTAAAGAAGACCCTCAGAATTTCATTGATGAGATGTGAAAAGTGTTGAAAACTATGCATGCGATGAGACCAATGGAGTTGATCTTTCCTCCTATTAGCTCAAGGATATGGCTAATGTTTGGCACTATCAGTGAGAGAAGATTGATGTGACAATGTTGAACCTACTATTTGGGAAGAATTCGAGAGTGTCTTCCTCGATCACTTCTTTCCAAAGGAATTGAGGGAGGCCAAAATTAAGGAGTTCCTGAATCTGAAATAGGAGGGGTTAACTGTTAAAGAGTATATCCTATGCCCCAGAGAAGGTCCAGGATATGAGAATGATGATGAGGAAATTTGTATCAAGGTTGGGTAGACATGTGAAGAAAAAGTACAAAGTGGCACTGCTAATGCCAGGTATAGATATTTCCATAGCTATGGTCTATGCCTAGCAAATTGAGGAGGATAAAAAGAGAGATAGAGAAGAGCACTAAGTGAGAAGGCCAAGTCAGCAGGGCCTAAGCCTAATCAGACTAAGCCAAGTAAGGGATATAAGTCTTACTTCCAGTAGAAGTCCACCAGTTATATACCCTCTTCATCTAGAGCACCAACCCTGAGCCACAAGTATGATTAGAAGTCCCAAGGCCAATGTAACCCTTGGATTGATAGGGAAGCCACCTTGTGGGAAATGTAGTAGGATGCACCTGGGAGAGTGTAGAGATGGAAGGAATGGTTGCTACAAGTGTGGCCAGCTAGGCCATTTTTAGAGGGAGTGTCTGATGTGGGGAAATAAGGCCCAGTCTTTTATGATATCACCACTAGTGAGAGGTAACCACAGAGGTGATACACTAGGGACAGGCGGTGGTACAAACCATCTATATGCGATGGGGAATCGACAGGACCAAGAGGTCACACCAAATATTGTGATATGTATGCTTTGAGCCTTTACCTTTCATTGTTATGCTTTACATGATCCGGGTGTGACTTGTTCCTATGTGACTCCATATGTGGCTAGTAGATTTGAGATCCTTACTGACTATTTGCTTGAGCCATTTTCTATTTTTACTCTTGTTGGTGAGTCCATTTGAGCAGATATAGTCTATAGAGATTATATGGTATCCATCTATCATAGGGATACTCTTGCTAATTTGATTGTGTTAGAGATGGTTAATTTCTATGTGATCCTTGGCATGGACTGGCTTTATGCCAGTTTTGCTTATGTTTTTTGCAGAACTCGAACTGTCAAATTTTAGTTTTCAAATTAGCTTGTCATTGAGTGGAAGGGAGATTTTATTGCACTAAAGGGTAGGTTTATTTCTTACTCAAAGCCCGAAGACTGATCTCTAAGGGATGCATCTATCACCTCGTGTGAGTTAAGTTTGATGATGTTGATCTTACTACTCTTAAGTTTGTCCCGATTTTGAAATGACCACAAAAAGTGCCTGAAAATGTACCTTGAAAGTGCCCATAATCATAATTTCCTTATATTTCAAAATCCGTGCGTAATATCAAAAATTCAACTTCATGTTCATGATCAGGGAGCAAAATTGAGTGAAAATAGGTCTAATACCGATTTTAGATCAACCACATCAAAATTTTATTTTCAAATATTTGCAACTTCCAAAGACGTGATCACCTTTATTTTTGCTTCAGTTTTTCCTTTCGGTCCAAGGCCTTTGGTTCTTGGGCCTAAACCTCCCCATGCATAACAATACTTATACTTAGTCATGCTTTAACCCTATATCATATAAGACATTCCTCAATAAGTAAACTCATTCTAGATCATAATTCACTCAAGCTTCAAGTTATCAATCAAATCTTCATCAAATAATTCTCTAAAGTTGAGGTATGTGGGTTTTATCCATTGGGTCCTTTCACCTATGGTGCCCAATCTTCCTTTTTACATAAATTGTATATTTCTAAGTTGATTTACTTATGGGTCTTACTTATTATGAATTTGAATATGAATTATGTTGGGGCTTCATAGAAGTGTGACTCTTTAATCATGTTTTAAGCAATAATTCTATGATTTATTTAGTGATTGGATGAAGGGTTTCAATGTATCTTGCATGAGGGTATTACCAAGTGTTGGTGGTTGATTTACTTTAAGTTTTCTTCCATGAATATACTCTTGAATTGAATGGTTTTACACTAGCATTACACACCCGCTAAATGTTTGATAAAATGTCTGATTTTTTAATCTTGGGCTACTGATGATCCGTTACATGATCTATGACTTGAGTGACTTTATGATGATAAAAGGAGTGTATATGCGAGTTGTTGTCATGGAAAGTATTTATAGTGTTGCAAGTGACCATACAAACGATGTGGGATATGTACCTTATCCACCTTGTCGAGTGGTGGCAATCCTATACTACCATAGATGAGGGGTATATATCTCATCCACCTTGTCGAGTGGTAGCAATCCCGTACTACGATAAATGAGGGGTGTGTACCTCATCTACCTTCCAAGCGGGTGGAATGCCTTGGATTCCAAATACTAAGTTGCTTGGTCTATGATGATGGTCACTTTCTACACATGTAATATATTCTATATAAGCATATTTTACTTCAAGCATTGCTCATGCGTGCCATGTTGCTAATATACTATCTTTTGCTTATGATTATGTGTTTTAATTATGTTGTCTATCCCTTGTTGCATTTCATCCAACATACTTAGTACATTCAAATGTACTAACGCATACACTATGCCTACATGATGTTACCACGTAATAACTGGAGCTCCACTTGATCACCTTCCTCCAGATGACTACTATTATCTCTTCAAGTACTTTTGGTGAGTCCTCAACTTCGAGGATGATATCTTTTGTTCCTATGTATGCAAAGATTCTCTTTATCTTATTGTATGCTTTGACTATGAGGTGAGCATGGAAAGTTGTCTTGGTCCCCGCTCAATTCTAAGTTTAGAGTTGTTGCTGGATAAGCTATGTAATGATGTTATGAGCTTTGATTCTCTTGACTCTTGTATGTTTTAAGCCATGAAAGACTCCCTTAGTCCCTTGCCCTTATTTCTATTCTCTCATTGTTCTTTAATTGCTTCCGCGACCAAGAATATGTAATGATATATTAAGAGGCTTATTTGGGGTCCCTTCGAGCCCTAGATTTGGGTCATGACAAACTTGGTATCAGAGTAATAGGTTGTTATGGTCGTCGACATTCATCATACTAAGTCGATTAGAGTCTTATTAATGGTTGTGAAGTGCAACACAACTATTAGCAAGAGGCTGTGAGGCATTTTAGGAAATGTTTCCCTTCTTCCTACTCTATGTCGCGCTATAGAAGTAAGGTGAGGTTTTTCCTCTAATGAATTTTCTTTACTATGCTTTATTATGACTATCCTAAGAGGAAGAAGAGCCTGCATACCCAAAGAACAACTAACGCGTGAAGAGTTTCGCTATACAATTGCCATGCTAGCTTAATCCATGACAAATCAAATCAACCAGAGGGTCCAAGCCCATCATGCTCCTATCTTGGCATCTAAGGTAAGGGATTTCATGAGGATTAATCCACTGGAGTTCAATGGGTCTAAAGTGGATGAGGACCCTCAAGAATTTATTGATGAGGTGTACAGAGTGTTGTCCATTATGAGTATTAGATTGGAAGAGAAGGTGGAGTTGCAGCTTACCAACTCAAAGGGGTGGCTCAAATATGGTATACTCAATGGAAGGAGGAGAACGAGATCAACCATGTGATACTTTAGGAGGAGTTTAAGGCGTATTTTCTCAACCAGTTCTTCCCTCTTGAGCTAAGGGAGGACAAAATGATGGAGTTCATGAATTTGAAGCAAGGGTCGATGAGTATGAGGGAGTACGCCCTAAAGTTCAACCAACTTTTTATATATGCTCCACAATTGGTGGTCGAGCCAAGGTCTAAGATAAATAAGTTTGTGATGGGTGTATCCAATTTGGTGAATGAAGAATATCATGCCACCATGTTGATAGGTGACATAGACTTGTCATGCCTTATTACTTATGCCAAACGAATGGAGGGGAAGAAGTTGAGAAAGAAGAAGGGTAATGAGGCTAATACGACCTATTTTGATGGTAAGTTCCAAAGTTTCAAAGGTGGCCGGTATTATCAAGGCCAAGGGTCTTCTCATTCTCCTAATATAAGGTTTGCCAATGACTACCCTAAGGTCCAAGGTGATAGTGGTATGGTGCCTAATGCTATGTGTCAATAATGTGGTAAGGATCATGGTGGCCCATGCTTGAGGGAAATCACTGCTTGTTTTGGTTGTGGGGAAGTAGGACACAAGATGATTGATTGTCCACATAATTGCAACAACGGTAAAGATGTTCGTCCACAAGGTTGGGGTGCAAATGCAGTTCCATTGGGGAGAGCAGGCCAACAAAGTGATGCCCCAAGGCACAATTGGTTCTATGCTCTTCAATGGAGGCAATAGGTAAATGAGGTACCCAATGTCATCACTGGTATGTTAAAAGTCTTTGATTTTGATGTGTATGCATTGATAGACCCAAGTGCCACTCTTTCTTTCGTTACGTTTTTTGTTGCCAAAAAGTTTCATGTTGAACCTTAATCGTTGTATGAGTCTTATGAGGTGTCTACTCCTATTGGTGCATCTATTGTTGCTAGAAAGGTTTATAGAAATTGTCTTGTTTGTATTTTGCATAAAATTTTGCCTTGTAATCTTATTGAGTTAGATATGGTCGATTTTGATATCATTCTTCGGATGGATTGGTTGCATGCCTATTATGCCTCTATTGATTATAGAACCCATAGGGTCAAATTCTAATTTCTAAATAAACCCATCCTTGAGTGGGAGATTCATGATATGGTGGTCAAGAGTAGGTTTATCTCTTGCATTATGGCCCAAAAGTTTATTTTTAAGGGGTGTCTCTATCATCTTGTGAGGGTTAGGGATGTTGAGTCTAAAGTCCTTCCTATAGAGTCAGTTCTAGTGGTTAATGAGTTCCTTGATATCTTTCCAAATGATCTTCCTAGTGTTCCTGATACTCAACCCATTTCTATCCCCTTACTATATAGCCCCGACAGAGTTAAAGTAATTGAAGGAGAACTTGACGGATTTATTGGAATAGGCTTTTATTAGGCCTAGCCAATCACCTTGGGGTGCACCGGTATTGTTTGTGAAGAAGAAGGATGGTTCTCTTAGAATGTGTATTGACTATCGACAATTTAATAGGGTTACCATCAAGAATAAGTACCCTCTACCAAGGATTGATGACCTTTTTTGTCTAATTTCAAGGGGCTAGTCACTTCTCTAAGATTGATCTTCGGTTAGGGCATCAGCAGTAAAAGTGAGGGTGTGTGACATTACTAAGACGACCATCCGGACTAGATATGGTCATTATAAATTTGTCATGATGTCTTTTGGATTGACCAATGCACCATCCATCTTCATGGAAATTGTGAATAGGGTCTTTAAACCCTATCTTGATTTTCTTGTGGTGGTTTTCATTAATGATATTTTGATCTTTTCTCATAGTGAGGAGGAGCATGTTGGTCATTTGAGGGTGGTTCTAAAAAAATTGAGGGAAGAAAAGTTGTATGCTAATTATGAAAAACATGAATTTTGGTTGAAAGAGGTTGCCTTTCTAGGTCATGTGGTGTCGGGGGATGGTATCAACATGGATACTAAAAAGACGGAGGTGATTAGAAACTAGCCCAAAACCTTTGACTCTATCAAACATTAGAAGTTTCTTGGGCTTAGAGGGTTACTATCAGAGATTTGTGAATGGGTTCTCTTCTATTGCTTCCCTATGACTAAGTTGACTCTAAAGAAGGCTAAATTTGTGTAGAGTAATGATTGTGAAAAGAGTTTCCAAACTTTGAAGGATAAGCTTGCCTCTGCTCCTATCGTGTCACTACCGAATGGGTTAGAAGAGTTTATTATGTATTGTGATGCTTTGAGAATTGGGAAGAGTTTATTATGTATTGTGATGCTTTGAGAATTGGTTTGGGTTGTGTTTTGATGCAAAATGATAAGGTGATAGCTGATGCTTCTAGACAAATCAAGGTGCATAAAAAGAATTATCCTACGCATGATCTTGAATTGGCCGCCATAGTTTTTGCTTTGAAAATTTGGCATCATTATTTATATGGGATGCATATTAATGTTTTACCGATCGTAAGACTCTCCAATATGTGTTCACCCAAAAATACCTCAACTTTAGACAAAGAAGGTAGTTAGAACTTCTTAAAGATTATGATATGAGTGTGCATTATCACCCCGGTAAGGCTAATATTATGGTTGATGCTTTGAGTAGGGTATCTATGGGTAGTCTAGCTCATGTTGATGGTGGGGGCAAGGAGGTGGCTCGAGAGGTTCATTGATTGCCTAAATTGTAGGCTAGGTTGGAAGAGGTTGATAATGGTGGTATTGTGGTTGTTGATGGTTCAAAATCTTCCTTGAATGATGAAGTAAAAGCAAAGCAAGATCTTAACCCTCCTTGTTTGAATTGCAGGCGTTAGTGAGAGACGGTAAGGTGGAGATTTTCTCCCAAGGGGGAGATGGTGCCCTTAGGTACCACAGTAGATTCTGTGTGCCCAGTGTTGATGACTTAAGAAAGAAGATTCTTGATGAGTATCATAATTCTTCCTATTCCATTCACCCCGGTTCTACAAAGATGTATAGAGATTTGAGGGAAATATATTAGTGGGATGCTATGAAGATAGATATTGCCAAATTTATATCTGGTTGCCATAATTGCCAACAAGTTAAAGCTGAATATCAAAGCCGGGTGGCCTAGCCCAAGGTGTAAAGATTCCTACTTGGAAGTGGGAGAAAATTAACATGAATTTTGTGGTTAGATTACATAAAACTAGAAAGGGTTTTGATTCTATTTGAGTTGTAATTGATAGGATGACAAAGTCGGCTCACTTCCTACCAGTTAAGACTACTTATGGTGCCGAAAATTATTCTAAGTTATACATTCATGAATTTGTTAGATTGCATGGGGTGCCTTTGTCTATCATATCGGATCATGGTGCTCAATTCACTTCTCACCTTCGGAGGTCCTTCCAAAAAGGTCTTGGTACCAAGGTTAAGCTTAATACGACCTTTCACTATCAAATGGATGGACAAGCCAAAAGAACTATCCAAAATCTTGAGGATATGCTTAGAACTTGTGTTTTAGAGTTTAAGGGTAGTTAGGATGATTATCTCGCATTGATTGAGTTTGCTTACAATAATAGCTATCATTCTAGCATTGGTATTGCTCCTTTTAAGGCCCTCTATGGTAGGCATTGTAGGTCCCCGATTGGATTGTCTGAGGTCGGGGAAATGGCATTATTGGGTCTAATCTGGTTATGGAGGCTATGGAGAAGGTAAGGTTGATTGGACAAAGGTTGAAGAAAGCCCAAAGTCGCCAAAAATCCTATGCTGATGTGAGGAGAAGGGATCTTGAATTTAAGGTTGGAGATTGGGTCTATTTGAAGGTTTCATCCATGAAGGGTGTGGTTCGCTTTGGTAAGAAGTTTAAATTGATTCTAAGATTTATGGGTCCTTATAAGGTGTTGAGGAAGATTGGTAAGGTGGCTTGTGAGTTAGAGTTTCCTAATGACATGAATACGGTTCATCCGGTCTTCCATGTGTCTATGTTGAGGAAGTATGTGGGTACTCCTAGTGCTATTGTGCCTCTTGGCGTTTTTGGTGTTGTTCAAGACAATTTGACTTATGATGAGGTTTCGGTAGAAATTTTGGACACACGAGTGAAGAGGTTGAGCAACAAGGATGTTGCTTCTGTCAAGGTCCTTTGGATAAATCAACAAGTTTAGAGTGCTACATAGAAAGTCTAGGTAGACATGGAAAAGTGATGTCCCTATCTCTTCCATTCTATTTAAGCCTAAGGTACTAATTCTAAGTCCTTTATGTGATTTTGAGTCTTATATTTCAGCTTCGATGTCATTTGCATGCATTTATGTTTATGTTAATAAGTTCATAGTGATTTTGACACTTATGTTAAGATTTCTGAAATGATGTTTAAGTTCATTGTTGCATTCTTGTGTGGGATGAAATTATCTTACTTACTTCTCTTATATACGTTTCTTTGACATTCGAGAACGAATGTTCCGAAGGAGGACATATTGAAATGATCCCAAAAAGTTCTCAAAAATATGCCTCGAAAGTATTTATAATTGTAATATCCTTATATCTCAAAATCCATGCATGATATCAAAAATTTGACTTCATATTCATGATCAGGAGACAAAATTGAGTAAGAATGGGTCTAACTCCAATTTTAGAGCAACTGTATCAAAATTTTGTTTTCCAAAATTTGCAAATTCTGGAGAAGATCCGCACCCCTAGCGTGATACAGCCAGGGCGCAATTCAGTGTTATTTTTGTTTCAGTTTTTTGTTTCGGTCCAAGGCCTTTGATCCTTGGGCCTAAGTCTTCCCATGCGTAAAAACACCTGTACTTAGTCATTTTTCAACCCCATATCATACAAAACATTCCTCAAAACTTTCTCAAATACTTAGACAAATATTTCACTCAAAATCAAGGATCCCAAACTCATTCTGGATCTTAAGGAATTCACTCAAGCTTCAAGTTCTCAATCAAATCTTCATCAAGAAATTCATCAATGTTGAGGTATGTGAGTTTCAATAATTGGGTCCTTTCACCCATGGTAACCAATCTTCCTCTTTACATAAATTGTGTGTTTCTAAGTTGATTTATTTATGGTTCTTACTTATTATGAATTTGACTATGAATTATGTTGGGGTTTCATAAAAGTATGACTATCTAAGCATATTTTGAGCTATAAATCTATAATCTATTTTGAGATTTGATAATGAATTTCAATGCATATTGCATGAGGATATTACCAATTATTGGTGAGTTGATTTACTTCAAGTTTTCTTGCATGAATATACTCTGCATGATTTTACACTAGAATTACACATCCGCCAAGTGTTTGACAAAATGTTCAGTTTTTTATTATTGGGCTATTGATGATCTATTGCTTGACCTATGACTTGAATGACTTTATGATGATGAAAGGAGTGTATATACAAGTTGTTATCATGGAAAGTATCTATAGTGTTACAAGTGACCATACAAATGATGAGGGGTATGTTCCTCATCCACCTTGTCGGGTGGTGGCAATCCTGTACTACCTAATATGAGGGATATGTACCTCATCCTCCTTGTCGGGTGGTGGAAGTCTTGTACTACCATAGATGAGGGGTATGTACCCTATCCACCTTCCAAGTGGATGGCATGCCTTGAATTCCATATACTAAGTTGCTTGTTCTATGATGATGGTCTCTTTTTACACATGTAATATGTTCTTATAAGCATGTTTACTTCAAGCATGCCATGTTGCTATTATACTATTTCTTGCTTATGATTATATATTTCAATTATGTTGCCTATCTCTTGTTGTATTGCATCCTACATACTTGGTACATTCAAATGTACAAATACATACTCTATGCCTACATTATGTTATCGTGTAGGAATTGGAGCTCCAATTGGTCACCTTCCTCTACGTGGCTAATACTATCTCTTCAAACAACTTTGGTGAGTCCTCAACTCTGAGGATGATATCTTTTGTTCCTATGTATGTAAGATTTTCTTTATCTTATTATATGCTGTGACCATAAGGGTGTGCCCGGAAAGTCGTCTTAGCCACCTCTCAATTCTAAGTTTAGAGGTCTTGTTGGACAAGATATGTAATGATGTTATGAGCTTCGACTCTCTTAACTCTTCTATTTTTTTAAGACATGAAAGACTTCCTTAGTCCCGTACCCTGAATTCTGTTCTCTCATAGTTTAATTGCAACCAAGGATGTGTAATGATATGTTAAGAGACTTGTTTAGGGTTCCTTCGAGTTATCTATTTGTTGTGTCATAGCTAGGCCCTAGGCTTAGGTCAGGATAGATTGTGAGTGAGTTTCCTGATGTATATCTTGAGGATCTGCCTGGAGTCCCTCCTGATAGGGAGATTGAATTCAAAATTAATGTTCTCCCCGATACTCAGCATATTCTATTCTGTCATATAGAATATACCCTGTAGAGTTGAAAGAGTTGAAGGAGTTGTTGAGAGATTTTCTAGATAAGGGATTTTTTAGGCTGACTGTATCTCCATAGGGTGCTCCAATTTTGTTCATGCAAAAAAAGAATGTTTCCCTTTGAAAGTGCATTGATTACTGCCAGTTAAACAAGGTGATGGTGCACAATAAGTACCTCTTTTCGAGAATTGACAACTTGTTTGACCAACTTTGGGGTGCCATTGTTTTCTCCATGAGAGACCTCCGGTCAAGCTATCACCAGTTGAAAGTGAGAGAACATGATATCCCAAAGACGGCTTTTCAAACCCGATTGGTCATATCAAGTTTTTGGTGATGTCCTTTGGGTTGAAAATGCACCCGCAACCTTTATGGATTTCATAAATAAAGTATTGAGATGTTATCTTAACATATTTGTGATCATGTTTATTGATGATATTTTGGTGTATTCTAGAAATGAGGACGAGCATGCTAATCACCTTAGAATCTTTTTGCAGACGCTTAAGGATAATGAGTTATATGCAAAATTTTCGAAGTGTGAGTTTTGGCCCAGATCTGTGGCATTCTTAGGCCATATAGTTTTGGGCAATGACATTTGAGTGGATAATCCAAAAGATTAAGGCAGTTAAGAACTGGCCTAGACTGACCTCACCAACAAATATAAGAAGTTTTCTGGGATTGACTGGCTACTACCATAGATTTGTTGAAGGATTTTCTTCTATATCCTCACTGTTGACTAGACTAGCTCAGAAGAAGGCTAAGTTTCAATGATCTGGTAAATGTGAGAGGAGTTTCCAAGAATTGACACATGGTTCACCATTACTCTAGTGTTGACATTTCCTAATGGAACAAGTGGATTTATCATATTTGCAAAGCTTTGAGAGTGGGATTGAGATGTGTGTTGATGTAGAGAAGTAACGTTGTTGCCTATGCTTCTAGATAGCTTAAAGTGAATGAGAAGAATTATCCCACTCATGACTTGGAGTTAGCAGCAGTGGTGTTTGCCATAAACTATAGCACCACTACTTGTATGTGGCTCATGTTGATGTATTCACAAACCACAAGAGCCTGCAATATGTCTTCACTCAGAAGGAGCATAATTTGAGGTAGAGGAGATGACTTGAGCTACTCAAAGACTATGACATGAGCATTCATTTTTATCCAAGTAAATCTAATGTAGTTGTTGATGCTTTTAGCAGGTTTTCTATAGGAAGCAATGCCCATGTGGAGGAAGAGAAAGGGAGTTGGCCAAAGATGTTCATAGACTAGCACGATTGGGAGTTCAACTAGACAAATTGGGTGAAGGCAAAGTACTTATGCATAATAGGTCTAGAGCATCTCTAGTAGTAGAGGTTAAGGAGAAGTAAAATCAAGACCCTATCTTGCTGTAGTTGAAAGCAGATATGCATAAACAGAAAGTGATGGCTTTCCCCAAAGAGGGTGATAGAGTATTAAGGTACCAAGGCAGATTGTATGTTCTAGATGTTTATGATATTCGAGGGAGGATCATAGCAGAGGACCATAATTCCAGATATTCCATCTATCTAGGATCTACTAAGATGTACTACGATTCATAGAGCTTTATTGGTAGAGTGGGATGAAAAGAGATATTGCTGAGTTTGTCTCCAATTGATCGAATTACCAACAAGTGAAAGTTGAGCATTAAAGACCATGTGTAGAAGCTCGGAATTTTGAGATTCCAAAATGGAAATGAGAGATAATTAATGTGGACTTCATCACAAGTTTACCGAGGTCTCACAGATTACATGATTCACTATAAGTGATAGGTGATTGAATGACCAAATCTATTCACTTCTTGGTAGTAAAGATGACTGACACTGCAGAGGATTATGCCCGACTATATATATACAGGAGATTGTTAGACTGCTAGATACCTTTTATCTATCATCTCAGATAGAGGAGCCTAATTCACTGCTCAGTTTTGGAGATCTTTTTAGAAGGGCTTAGGTTTGAAGGTGAATCTTAGTACTGCATTCCACCCCCAGACTGATGGTCAAGCAGAGTGTACAATGCAAACCTTGGATGATATGTTAAGAGCCTGTGTTATTGACTTCAAAGGCAATTGATATGACTACTTTTCTCTGATTGAGTTGCCTACAATAATAGCTTACATTCGAGTATTCAGATGGCCCCATATGAGGCACTTTATGGGAGGAGATGTAGATCACTGATTGGATGGTTCGAGGTAGGTGAAGCAGAAATGATTAGACCAGAATTAGTTTACCATGCCATGGAGAAAGTAAAGATCATTCAAGAAAGGTTAAAGACCGCATAGAGTCGATAAAAATCCTACATCGTTGTTAGAAGAAGAGACTTAGAGTTTGAGGTCGATAATTGGGTGTATTTAAAAGTGTCACCTATAAAGGGTGTGATAAAATTTGGGAAGAAGGGAAAGCTGAGTTTGATGTATATCGGTCCTTACCAGATTATAAAGAGAGTGGGCAATGTGGCTTATGAGTTAGATGTCATGCCCAAAGTCCCATTAAGGCGGACCGGCACCCGTTGCTAATAAGGCTCGGGAGGACTAACCTATATCTATATATTTTTTATACATATTATAAGGGATTTATACATTTCTCATGCCTTTATGAAAGTAAACAATAATAACAAGCTGAAAGAAATGCATACGGCTAGGCCGTTGGGGCCACGGTGTCTAAAGTACGAGACATGATCACACTTTAATTTACATTGTCTATAAAGCCTCTAGATAAATAAAAATATCTGATAAGGGTCAGGAAAGGCCCTGTTTGGACTAACTATACAATACAAAAATATGAGCTCTAGACACATAAAGCTCTGAAGCAACCTGGAGGTTGGTAGCAATAGCTGGATATCCTGTACTCCTACTGGGAGATCTACTAGCACCTGTACCTGCAGAATGAAATGCAGGTCCCCTGTAAGGAACGTCAGTATGAGATAATGTAATGAATATGTAAGGCAGGAAATTTTGTATATGAAGTAACAACTCAAATGAAACTACGCACTGGTGTAGAATAAGAGACCACCCTTAGTTATACCATGGGATTATGTACTTTATGTTCTTTTTATTACTTTACCCTTACTGTATAATCTGTGCATATCATAGTATACAAATGACTAGCTGATCAGTGGTAAATCCATATTGGGATCAGCCCTGGCTAGGCTTTTCCTTTAACCCCTTGGGCTACCCCCCGTGATAGTATCGACCCTGGCTAGGTGATTCTTCCACCCCTCGGGTTACCACCCATCAACAAGCAATATACTTTACTTTATCTTTCAATTACCTTTGAGATGATTCTTTTGATGGTCATAATATTGGAGCTATAGGACTGTAGATGTAGCATGTGACATATAAATAATCATACAAGACAATATGACAATGAAAAGAGTATGTTACACAAATAATGAAATGTGTAAGAGATGAAACAACTAGTGAACTTTATTTAGCAACAAGAACCCATGTAACTTGGTATCCACGTATATATGCAGATTTGAAGGTGACTATGTATAAGAGCATATGAACATATAAAAGAGTGGAGACATAGTTAATAGTTCTGTCGGAGTTGGTAAGTGCCTTTATGTGCCAAGGAAGAATCTAGATTTTATGCCAAGTAATACGAAATAGAGTAGCCTTACATACCTCATTGTACAACCTCGCTATTACCTTGAGATAACCTTTCATTCCTACAAATATTTATCTACAATATAGTAGGTAATAAAACTAGCATTAGCAACCAATAGATACATCTAGACAGTCCAATCTCATAAAAAAATAACATACAGGCAGCAAGCATATAATTGTAAACCCGAGCGTATTCTTTTAAACTTTCCGCCTCTAATAGTATTTTCTAATACACGTTCTCATATATATATCTTGTGTAACCTATTTCGGTACCATAATAGTCTTGCAATAGCCCACAAAGTACAACACATAGCAATTCTACACAACATACAAATAGGCGGTATAACATTATATCACTTCGCTATATTTCGACCTCAACAATCCCAAACCTGTTTCAACTTTACCCAAACTATATTCAATATTTTTACACATAAAACTAGTCTTATAATAGTCGAAAATAGTCTCAAATTAGGTGAAGGTCGTGAAACAACGATTTTCAATTGTCAGCTCACAAGTTTCTTTTACAAGTACAATTAAAATATCCTACAATAAGTCATCTTTGCAGATTGTAACAGTGGTGAAGCGCCTCGTTACATTACTATCAAATCAACTTTTGTTAAATACATAATTAAGACTTTCATAATATATCCAATAAAGAAGAGAAAAGCCTCTTAATTAACATGAAAAGTGTACCACAATCCTTAGGATACATGTTGTCCAAAATTTCCAGCACATGTATAGTTAGCTTATATCTCTGGTTTTTATACACAAATCATAATAAGTGCATAAGTAGATCTACTTACCTTTAAACTCAAGGTTTAGATCTTCTTTAAGAATCCTTGTAAGGTTGTGAGGCCTGTTTTTCACACTTTGAAAGAGGGAAAAGAATAACCAAGAAAGCAAATTTGTTTTGTCCAAGTTGATGTGACTTTAGGGGGTTGTATTCACCCCTTTTTAAAAGAACTCTTGGCCGACATACTTTTGATTTATTAGACTTAATATATTAAGTTGGTTATGAAGCTTCTTGATCCTTTCACTTGGGCCTTAATGGGCTCTAAATTGATGGTCCTTTGCTGCCCATTTTTCCCCTTTCTCTTAGTTAGTTTTAGGCCTAAATTATCAAAGAAATTGTGATGTCTTTGGACTCTTTTAATATCCTCCTTGGTCTAAAAATATAGTTGATTTATGATGCTATAACATGGGCTAAAGTTACAGCCTTAAAACGAACTTTATTCATAATTTAACTTGGAAAAATTTGACATTGGGCCTCGTCTCCGATTAGCTAGAAAAATTAAGCTAAGCAAGTAGGTGACTCACCTGCTAGCTTCCTAAGTCCTACAAGCACCTCAATTCTCTCACTTTGTTTAGAGTTGTGATCTCCTCAATTTGACACAAAATATGTATACACTCAACCCTCTTAAGCGTTAGACGCACATATTGCCCTACAATATGAGATTCAAGCACTTTTAAAATAGATGCTAATTTGACCAAACCATATCATGTTTCATTTTGTAGTACTAGTATTGTAACATGTGGTCTCTTACATACTCCCCCCCTTAGGGACATTCATCCAAAATGTTAGTACAATTGGATAGCTTAACTAAGTATAAACCTTTACTTACATAAACCTTTTACAGCACACTAAGTATTCAATCAATCGTACCTATTCGTGTCCCAATTCTGCATGTTGGACACCCTTTTTAGCTTCAAATAAGTAAGGCTATTTTGCTTTCATTGCGCCCTCGGCCTCCCATGTTATTTTTCTGCTTGCTAGTTTCTCCAAAGTACTTTACTGAAGCTATTTTTTATTTCTTAGCTTCTTAACTTGACGATCTATAATATCAATAGGTACCTCTTTATATGTGAGATCTTCTGCAACCTGCACGTCTTCAATAGGAGTGACACAAGATGGGTCACCTATGCATTTTCGAAGCATTGAGACATGAAAAACTGGATAAACCATTAAAATTTCTTAGGATAACTCTAGTTCATATGCAACCTGCCTGAACCTCTCAATAATCTGATATGGATCTATGTAATGTGGGCTCAGTTTTCCTTTCTTACCAAATCTCATAGCCCCTTTCATTGGAGACACCCTTAAAAATACCCAATCCCCTATTGAGAATTCCAGTCCTCTTCTTCTAGCATCCACATATGATTTATGATGACTTTGGACTGTTTCTAGCCGCTATTGTATTACCTTAACCTTTTCCATGGCTTATTGTACTAGATCTAGCCCAAGCAAGGTGGTTTCACCCACTTCAAACCATCTAGTTGACGACCTATATTTCTTTCCATACAAATCTTCATAAGGTGTCATCTTGATAATTATGTGGTAGCTATTATTATAGGCAAATTCAATAAGTGGTAAGTGGTCCACCCAACTACCTTTAAATTCCAATGCACAAGCTCGCAACATATCTTCAAGTGTCTGAATGGTGCGTTCTGCTTGACCATCTGTTTGAGGGTGAAAAGTTGTACTCAAATTCACTTGTGTCCTTAAACTCCTTTGGAAGGACTTCCAAAACTTTGCAGTGAATTGAGCTCCTCG
>JAOTQJ010182769.1:5023-22875 GCA_025642045.1 Solanum sejunctum | reverse complement strand
TATGCATTTCAGACATTGAGATATAAGTTTGCCTATAGGGATTTTTACATTTTGTATTGTTTATGTATGTAGTCTTTTCTATTTGATGGAACGCAACCGGTATCAGTCCCATCTATCCATGGTTTAGTTGCTATGCTTTATGTAAAAGTACATATGATCTTCTTTATAATGTTTCTTCATTATTATATATTTCCACCCATTTGCACTTTTTATCCTGTAAGTGATTAAGTTTTTTTCCTGTGAATGGTTGAGATATTAAATATGGCTTGGGTGAGGTGCTTTAGGGTATCTCATTCTCCTTGTGACAACTAGGCCCTAGGTCAGGTCATTGCATTATTCCTCTAACTAAACTCCCTCTTTTTTCTTTTTCTAAAAGATACCACCAAGAGGAGCCCCATTGCCAAGGAATGTCGGCGAAGATCAAGCTCTTCCTGAGCAACATAAGCAAAATAGTTGCCATTGAGAGCCTAGAAATGCCTTTACAATGTTGGTCCATGCTTTTGCAAATCAAGCTAATAGGGAGGTTATCATTCCTCCTCATGAACCTACACTGCCTACTAAAGTTTATGGCTTTGTGAGGATGAATCAGCTAGAGTTTCATGGATCAAAAGTTAATGAGGACCTAGTTGAGTTTCTTAAAGAGGCCTATATAATTGTGGCCACCATAGGTGTTTCATAGGAGGAGATGGCCTAGATTGTAGGCTATCGATTGAAAGGTGTGGAAAAAGTTTGGTACAACCAATGCATTGAAGAAACAAGTGATGAAGTGGGCCTAGCTGGATGGAAAAAATTCAAAGCAACATTTTTGAATGGATTCTTTCCATTGGAGTTAAGGGAGGCTAAAGTGAAAGAGTTCATAAACCCCAAACAAGGGAACATGAATGTGAGGGAGTATTCTCTCAAGTTCACAAAGCTCTATAACTTTGCTCTATTCATGGTGTTGGATTAAAGGGCTAAGATGACTAAATCCATATTCGATATCTTGGACGTTATCTCCAAATAATGTAAAATGGCTATTCTCATCAAAATGATGGATATCTCCCATTTAATGACCTATGGGAACAAATTGAGGATGTAAAAATGAGGGAAAGGTCTAGCAAGTCTAAGAGAGCTAGAATGGAAGGTTGTGGATTCTCCTACCAAAAGGGTGGCGGCCACGGTAAGTTCTAAGGTGGTCACAAGTAAGGAAATTAAGGGTCATCTAGTACTCCTCCTCCTAAGTTAAACAATGATAAGGAGACTAAGTCAAATCCCAAAGGAGATATGGGTTCATAAGATTCTCTAAATTGTGCAAAATGTGGAAAGCTCCATCAGTGTGAATGTTTAGCTAGCTAAGCCTAGCCATCATGCAAAAGAATTGTAGGAGTCGTAATGCATATACTCAAGTTCACAGTGCACAAGCAAAGGTATCCCCAAAAGCAAATAGTTTCTTTTCTCTTCATGGTCATCAAGAAGTGGAAGAAGGCCCAGATATGGTTACTAGTATGTTAAAATTTTGTGATTTTCATGCTTACGCACTTTTAGATTCGGGGGCAAATGTCTTTTATGTCACCATTTCTTTCTAATACATTTCATGCATGTACCGAAAACCTTGTTGAGCCTTTTAAATTTAGTACTCCAATTGGTGAGTCCATTGTAGAACAAAAAGTCTACAGAAATTATCCCATGCCTATCATGCATAAAGATATTCCTTGTAATTTGTTAGAGCTATCCATGGTTGATTTTGATGTTATACTTAGGAAGTATTTTTACATTACTCTTGTTCTTCCATAAATTGTCAAATAATAACAAGAGTCAATTATTCAAAAGGGGAAATGGGACTAAGGGAAAGATCATTAATAAACATAGAAATAAAAGGAGATTCAAGCTCATAAGTATATGCAACTATAGTATCCAATAACACCTCTACATAAGAATGGAGCGGGGGTCAAGAAACTGCCTGATCTCATCCTCATTGTAAAAAGTATTCAACATAAGAAATAAGTGTCAAAATACTATGACTAAAATAGATATTGTCCTTGAAATTGAGGACTCACCAAGCTTTCTTCAAAGAACTGTACTGGCCATGTGGAGGAGGGTGATCAAAAAAGAGCTCCGCTTCTTACATGGTGATTCCATGTAACCATAAATTATGCATTACTACATTTGAATTTACTAAGTATATGGGGTGCAATGCAACAAAGATGTAAGTCATTATATTTAAAATGCATACATATAAACTATGGATATAATCTCAATATAGCATGTATGATCAATGCTCGTAATGAAACAAGCATGTAAAAAATTTAACTTGCACATGATAATATACATATGTGGGAGGAGACCTTAACCAATATAGACCAAGTAGCTATAACTTGGAATCAACGGCATGACACCCCCTTGGTATAGGTGGCTAGGCATAACACCTGCCAACTACTGATTGAACATGACACCCCCTAGCGAAGTGTGGTGT
Source organism: Solanum sejunctum (assembly GCA_025642045.1). Lineage (NCBI taxonomy): Eukaryota > Viridiplantae > Streptophyta > Magnoliopsida > Solanales > Solanaceae > Solanum > Solanum sejunctum. The sequence continues at coordinate 20,423 of JAOTQJ010182769.1, read as the reverse complement.
ACTTGCCAAAGGTAAATCGAACATGATAAAACATGTGAATGTGCACTAGATAGATCTACTAGTATAGCTGGCACATAGTTTAGAGACTAAAGACTTTACACAAGGACCCCTTGTGTCATTCCCCCATCTTAAGCATCAATCGATGCTAAGTTTAATCCCATAAAATACTTATAATGATCATATATTTAATAACTTGTAAGAAATATGATAACATGACATGAATTGCTCTTAAACATGTTTGACCTCTAAAAGTGGGCCTAACTTGAATATGAGAGTAAATAATAATCATGCATGAACCCTTGCTTTAACATGAATGACTCCAAGAGGTAAAAACTTGAAATAGGGCTAAACTTGATACTTGCAAAATCTTAGATACTTTTTATGAATTCAATACATACTTGAAAGTCCTTCATCATCATGAAGTCACTTGACTTATAAATAATGTAATAGATCATCAATAACTTGAGAATTCTTGTCATGTCATTTTATCAAACACATGGTGAGTTAAACTTAATGTAAATCAACCCACCAACTTGTATTAAGACCCTCTTGTATGGTACCTTGAAATCCATCACAAAAGATCATAGTAATTCATAGTTCCCTAGCTCAAAACATGTATAGCCTCTATAAACATAATCAATTCATGGAGAAACTTGAAATAGACATTTATCATAATCAATCAATACTTGGTAAAGTCCCAACATGATTTATATTCCTAATCCATAATAAGAGATACCCATGGGCAATACAACTTGAAAACATGCAATTTTCATAAAAAATAATGTTAGGCTCCATGGATAAAAAGACCCAATGGATGAAACCCACAAACCATAAATCTGGTTTTTTTTGAGATGAGCTCGATGGAAACTTCAAGCTTGGATTGTATCATTGAGTTCTAAAATTAAGCTTAAAATCGTTGAATTTGACTGAGAAATTTGGTAAAGACTTGGAGAGAGTTTTGAGAGAGGTTTTAGTGATATAGAGTTGAAAAATGACTAAGTATGAGAAATTTCATGTTCAAATGGACATGAGATTGTGAGCCCAATTCCCTCGAACGATTAAGAAAAAACAAGGAAAATGTTGCACTATTCCATGCCCTAGGTGCCACATGGACCAGGCGTGCCTCACCAAAAACACTACTGCACGCCCTAGGTGCGTCATGGCTTGGGCGCAGGCTCTCTCAAAAATAAAAATTAGTGAAAATTATTTTTCATTATAGGTCTTCTAAAATCTAAGTTATACCTATTTACCACTCAATTTTGCCCACTTATCAAGAATATAAAGTCACATTTTTGAAATCAAGCATAGATTTTGAGATATATGGAAATTATGATTATGGGGCTTTCCAAAGCACATAAGGGGCATTTCAATGTCTCTCCCTTGGGAACATTCGTCCTTGAATGTCAAAGAAAGATACGTAATAGAAGCAATTATGAAGTTTCATCCCGACATGAATGCAACAAATGCATTTAAACATTATTTTCAAAAAGTCTTAACATGAACGCCAAAAATCGTCATAGTTTGATACCACGAACATGAATGCATGCAAAATGACATCAGGGTTGAAAATAAAACTTGAAATCATATATGGTCCTTAATTTATTATGTTAGGCTTGAATAAATTGAAGTAGTTATGGATATTAGTTCCTCATTTCCACCTTCGGCTTTCCAAGTGGAACTTTAATTTGTTGATTCCTCCAAAGGATCTTGATGGATGCTATATTTATTCCTCAACCTTTTCACCTGTCTATCTAATACCTTAACCGAGGACCTTCTTATAGGCCAAATTATCCTCCACAACACCCACAACCTCCATAGGCATTATAGCACTTGGGTCACCGACACATCTCCTTGACATAGACACATGGAAGGCATAGGCAACTCTAATTCATATGCAACCTTACAAACTCTCCTCAAAATTATATAAGGCCCTACAAATCTTAGGCTCAATTTAACTTCCTTGCCAAACAGGACCACATCCTTCATGGGTGAGACCTTTCAGTACACCCAACCACTAATCTTAAACTCAAGTTCTCTTCTTCCCATAACGGAGTAGGACTTTTGCCTACTTTGAGCCTTCTCGAATCTCTCTCTTCTAAACCTCATCTCCTCCAAAACTTCCATAACCAAATTTGATACTAACAAATTCATCACACCAACCTCACCAATATACCTCCCCATATTCTCTATCCATTTCCATGGAATCAGGACCAATAGAATAAGATGAATGATGCACCTCTTTCAAAATCTCCTCCCTCAAGTCACCAACATTAGACACACGCAACCTACCTTGGTACTTAAGGGTACCATCTACCCTTAGGAGAAACCTCCATTTTACCATCCTTCACCATGGCCTTCAACTCTATCAAAGCGGTGTTAAGATCTTATTTTGACTTTATTTTATCAATCAAAGAAGATTTAGAACCATCAATAACTACTACACCACCATTGTTAACTTCATCCAATCTAACCCCTAATCTAGGCAACTGGTGACTTCTCTAGCTATCTCTTTGCCATCATCGTCAATATGAGCTAAACTACCCATGGACACTCTACTTAGAGCATCAGCCACAATATTAGCTTGGCTGGGATGATAGTGCACACTCATGCCATAATCCTTAGGAGCTTTAACCACCTTCTTTGTCTCAAGTTAAGATCGTTTTGGGTGGACATATATTGGAGACTCTTATGATCGCTAATACTTCAACATATACCCCATACAAATAATGACGCTAAGTATTCAATGGAAATACCATGGCCGCTTGCGCAAGATCATCGGTGGGATAATTCTTCTCATGCACTTTAAGTTGTATAGAGGCATATGCTATGACCTTTCAATTTTGCATCAACACAAACCGTGGACCGATCTTTGAAGCATCATAATAAATGACAAACAACTATAACTCTTTCGGCAAGGCTAAGATAGGAGTGGAGAGAAGCTTATCTTTCAAGGTTTGAAAACTCTTTTCACATTCAGTTCCAAACAATATTTGTTTTCTTTTGGGTCAACATAGTCATAAGGAACGCAATAGAATAGAAACCATTTACAAACCTCTAGTAATAACCAACAAACTGAAGAAACTCTTAATATCTGACGGATTCAAGGGTCTAGGCCAATTCTTTGGGATCTACCTTAATGCCATCATGCAGTACCATATGCCCTCAAAATGTAGCCTCTTTCAACTAAAATTCACATTTTTCATATTTAGGATACAACCTCTCATCCCTCAAAATTTGCAGCACACTCTCAATTTATTCACATGCTCTTCCTCTCTATGTGAAGAAATCAGGATATCATCAATAAAGACCACTACAAACATATCAAGGTAGGGTTTAAAGACCCTATTCATGAGATCCATAAATATGGCTGTAGCATAAGACAACCGAAATGACATTATCACAAACTCAAGTTACCCATAACCAGTCTAAAAAATTGTCTAAGAAATATCACACTCCTTCACTCTTACTTGGTGGTATTCAAACCGAAGATCAATCTTAGAAAAGTTACTAGCCCCTTAAAGTTAATCAAAAAGGTCATCTATCCTTAGTGGAGGATAATTGTTCTTTATGGTGACCCTATTAAGTTACTTGTAATAGATGCAGATTCTAAGAAAACTATCATTTTTCATCACAAATAACACTGGTGCAACCCAAGGAGACTTAGTAGTACTTATGAAACCCTTATGCAACAATTCTCTCAATTGATCCTTCAACTCCTTCAATTCTATCAAGGCCATATGTAAAGGGTAATGGAAATGGCATGAGTATTAGAAAGGAGGTCTATACCAAAGTCTATTTCCCTTTTGGAAGGAACACCAAGAAGCTTATCAAGAAAGATATCAAAAAACACATTGACTGCTAGAATCGACTCAATAAGAAGGACTTTGGACTCAATATCCCTAACCTTCACAAGATGTTAAAGGCAACCCTTATTAATTAACTTTTGAGCTTTAAGACAAGAAATAAATCAACACTTGACCACCACATCATGACTTTCTCAATCAAGGATGGTTCATTAGGGAATTTAAATTTAACATTACAGGTTCTACAATCATTAGAAGCATAATATGCTTATAGTCAATCCATCCCAATAATGACATCAAAATCCACCATATTTAATTCAACGAAATCACAAGTCAAGATTTTTATACAATATGAATATGAGATAATTTCTTTAGACTCTTTTTGCAATAATGGATTCACCAATGGGGGAAGACACTTCATAAGGTTCACATGACAAATTTGGGACTCACATAGATATTTTTGGAAACAAAAGAACTGCTAAAAGAAAGAGTGGCACCCGAATCTATCAATGCATACACATGAAAATCAAAAAAGCTTTAATGTACTTGTGAAGCACTTTGCTAAGTCTAGTAACCCCTAGATAGGTCTGGTTTAGAACGTCGGTGGGCATCCCCATAATTCTTAATAACCTATGGGAAATTCCTTAACCTATGATCCCTTGTGCCACACTCAAAACATGCACTCGAACTGACCAAACAATCTACCAAATGGTACCTTTCACACTTGTGGAATATGGGAGAAGATTGAACATCTATACCCTTGTATTTTCTTTAGGCATATGGACAATAATCGACAATCTTGTGGTCTATCTTTCCACACCAAAAGTATGCATTCATGTTTCTCACACAAAAGCAAGCACGATTGTTTCTACATTTGGGACACCTAGAAGAACGTGGTCCACCATTGCGACTGGGCTTAGCTTATATGAGTCTACCTTTAAATTGTTCCCTCCTTCTCCCTTTTGCGGAGGCCAGAAGACAATATCTTATCTTATGCCCAACACCTCCATAGTTGAAATAACCCTTAGTACCGACTAAACAATTTCCTTGATGATTCTTGCCATACCCTTGACAAATGGCGAAAGGGATATTTTTCTTTTTGTACTTGGTCACCGGTATGCTAGTACAGGATGGAGCACCCTTAACTCAAGCTCTATTGTCCTTTCTCTTCCCCCTCTTATCATATGATTTCTCGGGGTCACCCACCGATTGGTTGAATTGAGCGATTGTAACCTTGTCCAAAAACCATAGAGCATTACGAACCTCAATATTTGATATTTTATCATTACCATCCTATCCACCATTCTGAATCACTTGAGATATATTCTGACATGAAATGGTTAGGAATCAATAATAAGTCCTAGAGGACTTAGCTCTACCGCACCAACATAGATCAATAAGAAGTAATATATTTCCTAAAATGCCTCATGGTCTCCTATTCATAATTGTGGCGCACTTCACAGCCATGAATAAGACTCTACTGGACGTGGTGTGTTGGATTTTTGAGAACCATTAACAATCTAGTTCTCTGATACCAAGTTTTTCACGACCTAAGCCCAAGTCTAGATATGACACGGTGAAAGGGAAGTCCAGAGACAATCCAAATAAGCCTCTTGCCATATCATGTACATATCCTTAGTTATGGAAATAAAATAAATAATAACAAAAGTCAAGTACTCAAAAGGGGAAACAGGAGTATTGAAACGACCCTGAAAATACAACAGGAAAGTGCTTGGAATCGTAATTTCCATGTACTTTAAAATTTATGTGTAAATTTAGAAATCTAACTTCATATTCTTGATTAGGGGGCCAAATTGAGTGGGCAAGGGGTATATCTTCGATTTTGTAGCAACCATATCAAAATTTGAAATTCGCAAAATGCAAATTCCAGTAAGGTTTATGCATTCCTAGCGCAACACACCATAGTACATATCTACCCAATTTTTTTAACTCGGTCCAAGACATTAAGTGTTAGGCCTAAGTGTTCCCATACATGAAAATGCCTATACTTAATCATATTTCACCAGCATATCATCCAAATCATTCCCAAATACTATGTCAAACACTTAGACAATATTTTATCTCTAAATTTCAAGTCCCAAAACTCATCCAAATTCTAAGGTTATCATTCAAGCTTCAAGTCTCAATCTCTAATCTTCTTCAAGTTATTCTCCAAAGCTATAGTATATGAATTTCTTTCATGGGTTCTTTTAACTTATGATGCCAAAGGTTCCTTTTACTTAAATTTGCATGATTTAAAGTTAATTTACTCATGAGTCACACTTATTATGATATTCACTACACGCTATGTTAGAGTTTAAGAAATTCTGATCATTTTAGCATGTTTTGAGCTATAAATCTAAGATCTATTATGAAATTTGATGAAGGGTTTTGATGTAGATTGTTAGAGGGTGTTACACTAAATTTTCTATCATGATTTCACTATTGAATTGCATGATTTTATACTAGCTTTACAAACCCGCCAACTGTTTGATAAACTGTCTGGATTATGATTTCTTGAGGAATTAAATGTGTAATGCATATCTTATGAGTTGAATGACTATATGATGATAACAAGAATGTATAAATGTGTGATTAGTGATGCAAAGAACCTGTGGTATTGCAAGTGAATTTTTGGGCTCTTATGTTTTCATGTTATTAGGAATCATTGATGAGTTATTGAGTCCTTATGCTAAGGTGTATGCTCCTGTGAATTGTGAAGCCTACTAAAAGGGGTTGTGAACTATGTAGTCCTCTTACCCTCGTGTATAATTTGAGTTTACATAATGTCCTCATATGAAGGGGTTATGAACTATGTGATACGCTTCACCCTTATATTCTTTGAAAGGCAATATATTATCTTATGTGGTATTCATTATCTCATATACTACCATTACCTACTAGAAGGGGTTATGACTCATGTTATAACCCTTATCATCTAGTACAACATATTTGGATGATATAATTATGTCTTATTATTATGTTAAACAAGTTATGCATGTATGATTATTTTCATGCATGTTTTACATTAAGTACTGTTCATGGATTCCATGTTGCTAATATACTATATCTGGCTATGATTATTATTTTGATTATAGTGCCTATCTATTATTGTATTGCATCCTATATACTTAATACATTCCCAACTACTAATGCATACTTTATGCCTACATGATATCGCCATGTAGGAACCAAAGCCCCGTTTGAACATCTCCACCCACGTGGCTAGTATGGTTTTACTCAAGCTTGTTGGTGAGTCCTTAATTACTGGGATGTTGCTTATGATCTTATGCTATGTTATAAGACTATATTTCTCTTATGTGTGTATTGACTATGAGTGTGAGCCTAGTTTCTTGTCTTGGCCCCTGCTCTTATCTATGTAGTAGAGATGTTGGTTGACATATTATCCATCTATATTGTGAGCCTTGACTCTCTTGTTCCTTAATGTTTATGGTACCGAAGTCTCCCCTTAGTCCCAATTCCCCTTCTTTATGCTTATCTTTTATTGTCATTTTAATTGCTTCGATGACCAAAGATGGGTAATGATATGCTATGGGCTTGTTTAGGGTTCCTTCGAGTTCCTCATTCACTGATTATGTCTAGGGCCCAGGCTCGGGTCGTGACAAAGATGGTATCAGAGCACAATGTTATTAGATCCAAGGAGTCTAACATACCTCAGCGACTAAAGTCTTATTCATGTTGTTGTTGTGCACCACAACAATGAGTAAGCGGCTATAAGGCATTTTAAGAAATGTTTCCCTTCTTCATGTTCTACGTCATACTATAGAGTTGAAGTAAGTCCTTTCCCCCTAAAAATTATTCTTCACCATGCTAGTTGATCAGGCCTAACACAAGAGGAGAAGAACTTGCACTCCCAAGGGACAACTGACTCATGGTGAGCTCTAGGATGCTTTCACCTTGCTAGTTCAAAGTCGGGCATATCAAGTTAACCAAGGGGGCCAAGCGCCTTATGCTCCTACACTAGTATCTCGGGTGAGAGATTGCATGAGGATGAACCTATTGGATTTCTATAGGTCAAGGGTGGATAAGAATCCATAAGAGTTTATTGATAAGATTTACAAGGTATTAGCAATCATGGGTGTTAGATCATAAGATAAGGCTAAGTTGGAGGCTTACCAACTCAATGGCATAGCACAAATATGGTTTACTCAATGGAATGAGGGGGAGGGAAACAACCATATCTTTCTACGGGAGGAATTTAAGGCCACTTTTTTTAATCGATTCTTCCCTCTTGAGCTTAGCGAGGCCATGATGGTGGAGTTCATGAATTTGAATTAAGGATCAATGAGTGTGAGGGAGTATTCCCTCAAGTTCAACCAAATCTTTATGTATGATCCGCACTTGTTTGCCGACCCAAGGGCTAGAATGAACAAGTTTGTGATGGGTGTCTCTGATTTGGTGAGTGAAGAATGTCAGTCTGCTATGTTGATTAACGATATGGATTTGTCCCACCTCATGATTTATTCTGAACAACTTGAAGGTGAGAAGCTTAGGAAGAAGAAGAGTGAAGAGTCCAAGAAGGCTTGGTTTGAGAATGACTGATGGCAACAAGATATCGAGTTTCAAGGGTAAGGGTCTTCTAATGCTCCAAACAAGAGGCTTGTTGTGAAAGGAATGGAAAAAATAAGGTTCCAAGAAGGTGATGGTGGCATGAGTTTTCAAAAATTCACACTGTAAAGAACATCATTATGGTAAATGCTTAAAGAATTTAAGTGTATGTTACAAGTGTGGGAAAATAGCTCATAAGCTTATTAATTGCCCATATGTTCGGAACAAGGTCAAGGAGTGTCGTCCTAAAGGTTAAGGTGGTTATGTGAATCAAGAGGCCCAAGGTTGATATATTGTTCAAGGAGGTGCTCCAAGACATAATCGTTTCTATGCTCATCAAAGGAGGCAAGGGGTAGATGAGGTGCCCGATGTTTCTACTGATATGTTGAAGTTTCCGTTTGTTGCTAGTGGGCTTCCTGTGTGTTCCAGATGGTTGTGTGGACTTTTTGCATCTAACCTATTAGTGAGTATATTATTGCTAGAATGGTATATAGAAATTGTTCCATGGTCATGTTGCATTTAGGTTTTGACTTATGATTTTATTAGATTAGATATGGTGGATTTTGATGATTATACTTGTGATGGATTAATTGCATGTCTGTTGTGTCTCCATTGATGGTAGGGCTCGTAGGGCTAGATTCCAATTCCCTAATAAACTGTCAATGAGTATAGGCTTGTAAGCGGTTGTGAAGGGGTAAGTCCGTTTCTTGTCATAAGGTACAATTGATCTCTGAGGGATTGTATTTACCATCTTGTAAGAGTTAGAGGTATTAGACATAAGTTATTTCCATTGAGTTGTTTCCGGTGATCAATGAGTCCTTGATGTCCCTTCCAAAATCTTGAATTTGAGGTGGTCTTTTTTGGTTTGACTTATGCACTGTTCATGTATGTAGGTCTCATGAATAGGGTCTTTAATCCTTACCTTGTCACATTTGTGGTAGTCTTTCGTGATGATGTGTTGATTGCCTCTAGAAGTGAGGAAGAGCTTGTGAATCATTTGATGGTGATATTGTGAATTCGGAGGAGGTCAGATTGCTTGTTAATTATGGAAAGTGGAGACCTTTGGGTTGAAATAAGATGGTTGGTGGAGTTCACCGGTTTGCTACGTTGGATGAGGTTGATAATTATGGTGTAGTGGCTTTGACGGTTCCAAATCTTCTATGGTTGAGTGGGTCTAGTTAAGTAAGGCTTTTATTTCCATCATGATTGAGTTAGAGGTCTTGGTAAGGTATGATATAGGAGAGGTCATCTCCCAAGAGGGAGATGGTGACTTTTGGTACTAGGTGTCTTTTGTGTGTGTTTATAGTTGATTAATAAGGATGTAGTGCTCGTTAAATGTTTGGAAGGTTCATCTAGTCAAAAGTGTCTCTCAGGGAGTGGGCATGAAGAAATAATATCCGTATCTCTTTAGTACTATTTAAGCTTATGGTGATATGTCTAGTCCTTTCATGATTCCTAGCCTTATGTTTCAGCCTCTATGTCATTTGCATGTGTCCATGTTTATGTTAACAAGTTTATGATGGTTTTAACACTTGTGTTGACATTTTTAAAATGGTGTTTTAAATGTAGTTTTGCATTCTTGTTAGGACTAATTTGATCATGATTATCCTTCTTATGTATGTTTCTTTCACATTCGGGGACAAATATTCCCAAGGAGAGATATCGAAATGACTCCAACAAGTGCTCACAAATGTGCCTCAAAAGTGCCTAGAATCATAATTTCCATGTATCTCAAGATCCATATGTTATTTCAGAAATCCAACTTCATATTCTTGATCAGGGGGTCAAATGGAGTGGGAAATGGTTCTAACCCCGATTTTAAAGCAACTGTACCAAAATTTGAAATTTGCAAAATGCGAATTCCATAAAGGTTTATGAGTTCCTGGCACGATATGCTACAGTACATATTCTTCCCAAGTTTTTTTTACACGGTCCAAGACTTTTGAGTCTTGGTCCTAAGTATTACCATACATGAGAATGCCTATATATAGTCATATTTCACCCTCATGTCATCCAAGACATTCCTCAATACTCTCTCAAACACTTAGATAATATTTTATCTCCAAATTTCAAGTCCTATAAATCATCCGAATTTTAAGGTTAGCATTGAAGCTTTAAGTCTCCATCTCCAATATTCATCAAGTTATTCTCCAAAGCTATGGCATATGGGTTTCTTTTATGGGCTCCTTTAACCTATGATGCCCAACGTTCCTTTTAATTAATTTTGCATGATTTAAAGTTGATTTACTTATGGCTCACACTTATTATTAAATTCACTGCACACTGTGTTGGAGTTTATGAAATGGTGATCATTTTAGCATGTTTTGAGCTATAAATCTAAGATATATTGTGAGATTTTATTAAGGGTTTTGATGGATATTGATTAAGGGTGTTACCAAGCATCTATTGATGGTTTTACATTGAATTTTCTAGCATGATTTCACTCTTGAATTGCATGGTTTTACACTAGCTTTACACATCCACCAAGTATTTGATAAAATGTCCAGATTATGATTTCTTAAGGAATTAAAGGTCTAATATATGTCTTATGAGTTAAATGACTATATGATGACGAAAGAAATGTAGATATGTGTGATTAATCATGTAAATCACCTATGGTATTATAAGTGAATTGTTGGGCTCTCATGTTGTTATGCTCTTGCGAATCGGTAATGAGTTATTGAGTCATTATACTAAGGTTTATGCTCTTGTGAATTGTAAAGCTTACTAGATGGGGTTATGAACTATGTTATAAGAATTACCCTCTAGTACAAGGCCAATTTGTATATGTAGGGATTGTGAAGTATGTTTTCCTCCTTACCCTCATGTACAATTTAAGGTTACGCAACGTACTCATATGAGCTATGTCATATGCCTCACACTCATATGCGATGTAAGGCTATGTATTATCTTATGTGCTATTCATTATCCATGTACTACCATTACCTACTAGAAATGGTTATGACTCATGATATATCCCTCACTCTCTAGCACAAAGGTATTATTATGATCTAAGTATGTCTCCTTATTATTTTAAACAAGTTATGCAAGTATGACTATTTTCAAGCATGTTTTACATCAAGTATTATTCATGCATTGCATGTTGCTAATATACTATCTCTTACTATGATTATGCATTTCAATTATGATGTTTATCTCTTATTTTATTACATCCTACATGATTAGTATATTCCAATGTACTAACACATACTATATACCTACATGATATCACCATGTCGAAACCGGAGCCCCACTTGAGCATGTCCACCCACGTGACTAGTATGGTTTCACTCAAGCTTATTGGTGAGTCCTCCATTTCGGGGACATTGCTTATGATCTTATGCTTTGTTCTAAGACTATCTTTCTTTTATATATGTATAAACAATGAGGTGAGCCTGGTTTCTTGTCTTGCACCCCGTTCTTATTAATATAGTAGATATGTTGTTATACATGTTATCCATCTATGCTATGAGCCTCGACTTTCTTGTTTCTTGAAGTTTATAATATGGAAGTCTTTCTTAGTATCAATTCTCCTTGTTTATGATTATATTTTATTGTCATTCTAATTGCTTCTGTGACTAAGGATGTGTAATGATATGCTACGAGGCTAGTTAGGAGGTTTCTTTGGGTTCCCCATTCACTAGTCACGTCTAAGCCCTAGGCTTGGGTTGTGACAATTAAGGAAAAAGTCTTTCATTAACATAGAAATAAAAGGAGAGTTGAGCTCATAAGCATAAACAAACATAGTACCCAACAACACCTCTACTTAAGAATGGCATGGGGGCCAAGACACTCCTTGAGCGTACTGAAATGCCCCAAAATGTGCTTCAGAATGCCCATAATCACAATTTCAATATATCTCAAAATTTGTGTGTGATATCAAAAATCTAGCTTCCTATTATCGATCAACGAGAAAAATTGAGTGGAAAATGAGTATAACCCGAATTTTAAAAGGCCCATAGTGAAAAATAATTTTTGGTAATTTCAGATTTTCAAAGAGCATCCGCTCCTTGGCCGTGATGTGCCAAGGGTGAGAAGTAAAATAATTTCCTCCTTGTCTTCTAGTCTGTGTCATGGACTAGACGTGGACCAGCACAAAATTTTTCTGAGCTTTTACTTATGCTCCCAAGGGCATTGTAGTCATAACCCTATGCCTAGTTAAGCACAAAATTACCCGTACTTAGCCATTTTTTAACTTTATAATTTCTAAAACCCTCACTGAAAACCTTTTAAGACTCTATCAATTCTCACATTAAAATCTAAGTGTCTCAAGCTCATCTTTGGAACTCAAGGATATATTTCAAGCTCTTAAACATCTTCAAGTTACGTTTCACCGTTCGACCCCAATCTTCCCTTTCACGAAAATAGTATATTTTCAAGTTGTATTACCTATGGGTATCCTTTATTATGAGTAATGACCATACATTATTTTGGTGTTTTATTAAATATTGATTGATTTTGCATGACTATCTATTTCAAGCTTATACCATGAATTGATGTTATCGATTGAGACTATTCATGTTTTGAGCAATGAAACCATGAACTATCATGAGACTGTGTGATAGATTTAAAGGTGCACTACATGAGGGGTTTACTACATGTTGGTGGATTAGTTTGCATTGAGTTTACTCATCTTATTTCACTGTTGAATTGCATGATTTTGAACTAGCATCATGAACCCACCAAGTGTTTGATAAAATGTCATGACGGGAATTCTCAAGTTATTGATGATCTATTACATAATTTACAAGTCAAGCGACTTTATGATGATTAAGGTCTTTTTAGTATGTATTGAATTCATGAAAAAGTACCTATGATTTTACAAGTATCAAGTCCAGTCCTATTTGTAGAATTTTTCCTCTTGTGAGCCATTAATGTTAAAGCAAGGATTCATGAATGATTGTGATCTACTCTCATGTTCAAGTTAGGCTCAATACTAGAGGTTTAAGAAAGTTTCAAGAGCTAATCAGTTCATGTTTTCATTCTTCTTACAAGTTATACAAGTTATGATTATTTCAAGTATTCCATGAGATTTGACTTAGCACCGACCGAGGCTTAAGATGGGGCTTGACTCAAGGGATCCTTATATAAAGTCTTTAGTATCTAAATTATGTACCACCATATGATTATGATTATTACCCTTGATATACTAGTGGATCCATCTAGGTCATATTATCATGTTTGATTTGCCCTGGCAAGTAGACCATACTTTGCCGGGGGTGTTATTCATGGTCAACTGAACCAAGGGGTGTCAGACCTCGGAGTCCAAGTTATAGTTGCTTAGTCTCTATCGGTTGAGGGAACTTCTCACACATGTATGCTATATATATTTTGCAAGATCAATGATTTACAAGCATGTTTTATTAGGAGGATTAACCATGCATGCTATATTGAGATCATGTATCCATTATTATGTTTATGCATTTTGACTATATTGACTTATATCTTGTTTCATTGTATCTTGCATACTTAGTACATTAAAATGCACTAATGCATACTCTATACCTATATGATATTACCATGTCGGGACCAGGACTCCTTTTGATCATCCTTCAATTGGCTAGTTCGGTACTTCAGAGATAAGCATTTGTGAGTCCTCAAGTCCGAGGACACTATCTATATTACTCTTGCTATTTTGGGGCTTCTTTATATTGAACACTTGTTGCTCTGAGGCCCTGAAAGTGTTTGGCCCCCCTCCATTCGATGTTAGAGGTGTTGTTGCATATTATGATGTACTTATTCTATGAGTTTGACTCTTTTATACTTTTATTAATATCAAGATTTCCCTTATTCCTGCTACCCTTTTTTGTTTATCTCTTGTTATTGTTTAATTTACTTTTGTGACTAAAGATGTGTCATTTATATGCTAAGAGGTTTGTTTACGGTTCCTTCGAGTTCCCATTCATCATGCCACGTGTAAGCCCTAGACTTGGGTCTTGACAAACTTGGTATCAGACCAATAGATTATTAATGGTACTTCAAAATCCAACACACTACATCGATTAGAGTCTTATTTATGGTTGTGAAGGGCGCCACAACTATGTATGGGAGGTTATGAGGTATTTTAGGAAATGTTTCACTTCTTCATGGTTTATATCGTGCTTTAGGTATAACTATAAGGCCTTTCCCCTAATGAATGGTTCTTATTTCCTTCAAGATCATGCTGATTCCAAGGGCAAGACATAGGAGAGCACGTACTCCCGAGGAGCAATTGGCCCCTCCTACTCCTCAAGCACCCAAGAATAGAGAGGTAGCCATGAAGTGTTCCAAGATATTATCACAATGTTAGCCCATGCTATCACCAACTAAATCAACCAAGGGGCCTAAACCCCTTATGCTCCCGCTCCCACCTCTAGGGTGAGGGATTTCATAAGAATGGTCTCGTCAAAGTTCCATTGATCCAAGTTAGAATAGGATCCTCAAGAGTTCATCGATGAGGTGTACAAAGTGCTATCTATCATTACGGTTAATTTAGAAGAGAATGGGAAGTTAGTGACCTACTAACTCAAAGGTGTGGCTAAAGTTTGCTCCCATAAAGGAAATTGGAGAGGAGGGATAATGATGTTATTCCTTGGAAGGTGTTCAAAGACACATGCTTCAAAAAGTTCTTCCTATCGATCTAAGGGAGGCTGAAATGATGGATTTTATGAACCTTAAGCAAGGTTCCATGAGTGTGAGGTAGTATGCCCTCAAGTTCATAAAGCTCTCCAAGTATGCTCCATAATTGGTTGCTAAACCTAGATCAAGGATGAACAAATTTGCATAAGTGTGCTTGGTTTTTTAATTAGGAGTGCCATAACAGCATGCTAGTAGGTGTTATGGACTTGTATCAGGACAAGACATATGTTGAGCAACTAATGGGGGAAAATCTTAGAGAAGGAAGAAGTGGTGAGTCCAAGAGGGCTCGTTCTGAAGGTGGTTTCCAGTGTTTAAAGAGTGGCCAATTTCGCCAAGCCCACAAGTTCTCAAGCTAAGGGTCTTCCAATGCTCCTAATAATACATTTAATGCTAATGATAATCCAAGATTC
>JAOTQJ010182758.1:0-22876 GCA_025642045.1 Solanum sejunctum | reverse complement strand
TCCGGTTTCTGTACATAGAGGTCTGTGGATACATGTGGGTGTTGGAAACTATGTTGGTATTATTTCGTTTGTATGATTGTTTGTTGGGAGGCCTACCGCAGCAGTGACCTTGTCGGCCCGCATATATATATGTGTATCTATTCTTATGGCAATATCTAGTACTGTTGGGTTCGCTGTTTGCAGGTGGAGTTGGTTAGAAAAACAGAGGAGACTCTGTCAAAATTTTTGTGAAATCCCTTAGCAGTCGTAAATGGAGATTTAGTATAAGTGTATGTCTGGGTGCCCTATCGGCACAATTCACGGCCCTGGGTTGGGTCGTGACAATTTATGACAGTTATAGCACTTAAGTTTAGATTTTTCATACCTCATTTCATTGGTACCTTGATAGGCACCACGCCCAATACCTCCTTGTTGTTCGTGGCCACAACCTCTAAATGATTAGTGACCCTTATCTTCATTATTATATTTGTTATTATAGCTTCTTCCTCTTCCAAGACCACCACCACCTCGCCATTGCCATTTCTTCTAGAACTTGTTTCACTTTCAAGATTTTTGAAGGAGACCTGTGTCTTAAGAAGTTGTTCTAGTGGTTCTTCTTTTCTCCTTTTAATTTTTTCTTAATGGGCTTGTAAAGAGCCTTCCAATTGCTCTACATTCACAGAATCTAAATCTCTAGATTCCTCAATAGCATACACTACATAATTAAATTTAGGTGTTGAAGAGCAAAGTATTTTTTTCTACTACACTCACATCATTTACGTCTTCCCTATACCTTCTTACTTGATTCACAACTTCCATCACTCTTGAAAAAATCTGAAATGGATTTTGATTCTTTCATTTTTAAAACTTTAAAATCAGCCCTTGGAGTTTTAAGTTTTATTTTCTTTACTTTATCAGCTACTTGGAGATAATTTTGTAAAATCTTCCAACCTTTTTTTGAGGTGGTTGCACAGCTACCTTCTCAAACATGCCATCATCTAAACACTCATGGATAAGGGTTAGGGATTGTTGATCTTTCTTTCTTGTGTTTAACAAGACCTACTTTTCATTTAAGGACAAAGCTTCTTCATTAACGGGTTTTGTATACCCTTTGTCTATAATGTCTCAAACATCTTGAGAGATAAGAATGACTTTCATTCGTAGACACTATTTTTCATAATTTTCTCTTATGAGATGGAGGTACTGGAAGGACAGTGGACTATTGTTTTCCATGGTTGTGCTACCACATTGTTAAAAAAATAATAATAATGCCCTAAATATTCTTGTTAAGTAGCGATTACAAAAGAGTCATGACACCAAATATTACAATGGAGTAAATGTTATATAATAGTATTGATGACAACTTGATATGTCAAAAAATAATTTTTCTTTGAATAACAACAAATACTTTGTTATTTCACATACCTTACTACAATTTTACTCCCATACTATTTTTTCTCACAAACTAAGAATAGCTTGTAGATGACTCTCTTTTCTTTCTATTGCTCTCTCTATTTTTGGTGTATCTAACAAATGAGCATATGTGCTCTATTTATAGAAAAAATTCTATGTCAATTGATATCACTAATAATATCAATGAAATACAAAAAATCAAACTTATACCTAACTTATTAGACTTTTCCTTACCTAATAATTTTGACAATTCAAATTGTAGGTGAACTAACTTAACCTACTTTTGACATTGAAAAACTTTTAGGTAAGCTAAATTATATTACTTTGACATTGTTACAAACTTGTAGCAATTGGTGACTTTTGTTTTCACACAGGATAGTTTCTTATAAAGAGTACCTAATAAAAATTCTTGATAGATAGGTTCATAAGTTGAAGAACAAGGAAGTTGCCTTGCTGAAAGTTCTTTGGAGGAATCCACTAGTTGATGGAGCTACTTACAAAGAAGAAGCAGATATGATGGCCTAGTACCCCCTATCTCTTCTCTTCCAGTTCAGCTTCCTCTTGAGGTAACAACTCCTCTAGAGCATTCTATTCATACTCATATTATCATGATGCAAGTCTAGGACCTAGACATGACATGGTATAGGGAACAAAAAGGGACCTCAAGCAAGCCTCTAAATATATCATTATACATCCTTGGTCACGAAAGCAATAAAATAACAATAAAAGTAGAAATAAGGACACTTGCATATCAGAATCATCAAGAGTCAAAAGAGAGTAAAAGCTCATGGAATTATGCATAACATATCTAACAATAAAGAAAGAGAGGCGTAATACATAACATAAGAACATAAACATTGTTTCCGGAATTGAGGACTCACCAACTAGCTTAGGAGAGATTGTACTAGCCATATGGAGGAGGAGGATCTAGTGGGGCTCTAGTTCCTATATGGTAACATATTGTAGGCATAGAGTATGCGTTAATACATTTGAATGTACTAAGTATCTAGGATGCAATACAATAAGAGATAGGCATCATAATCAAAATGCAAAAAGTAAGCAATAGATAGCATAATAACAATATGACATGTATGATGGAATGCTTAAGTATATCATGCTTACATGGAAGATATTACATGTGTAAGAAGATACCATCATTATAGAACCCATAGGCTACCAAGGTACAACCCCCTTTGGTTGGTTAGTGGATCATCGCACCCTACCACCCATGGTGATTGAGGAACTAACCCCTCAACCCTGTTACCAAGGTACGAACCCCTTGATTGGTTAGTGGATAGTCACTTCCTACCACCCCTGGTAATTGAGATACTAATCTCTCAACCCGGTTACCAAGGCACAACCCCTTGATTAGTATCAAGGTACAAACTCCTCGACATGGTTACCCAGACTCTTAACCCCCCGAGCAAGGCATGGTCACTTTCCAACACTATATTGAAGAATATCACATACATACATTCCTTTCATCATCATAAAGTCATTCAACATATAATACATGCATTGGACCTTCAATTCCTCAAAATATATTAACCGGATATTTATCAAGCACTTGGTGGGTGTATAGTGCTAGTGTAAAACCATATAATTCAAGAGTGGAATCATGCTAGAAAATTCAGTATAAAAAAATTAAATAGATATTTGGTAACACTCTCAAGCAATATACATCAAAACCCTTCATCAAATCTCACCATAGATCTTAGATTCATAGCCAAAACATGCTAAAACAATCACAATTTCATGAAACCTTAATATAGTGTGCAGTGAAATTCATAATAAGTAAGACTCATGAGTAAATCAACTTTAAATCATGTAATTTTAGTTAAAAGAAAGAGTGGGCATCATGGGTGAAAGAAACCCATGAAAGAAACCCACATTCAATGACTTTGGAGAATCTTTCAAGAAGATTGGAAATGAAGACTTAAAGCTTGAATGAGAACCTTAAGATCCGGATGAGTTTTGGGACTTAAAATTTGGAGTGAAATATTTTTCTAAGTGCTTGAGAGAGTATTTGAGAATGTCTTGAATGATACGAGGGTGAAATAAAGATAAGTATAGGTATTTTCACACATGGGAACACTTAGGCCCAAGACCCAAAAGCCTTGAACTGAAATTAAAAAACTAGCAACAATATACACTGTTGAGCGACAGATCCGCGTCGTGGAGCAATCGTTAACTACTTCTAGAATTGCAAACTTGGAAAAATTCATTTTTCGCTATGGGTCCTCTAAAATTTGGGTTATACCCATTTTCTGCTCAATTTTGCCCCCTGAATAAGAATATGAAATCGGATTTTTTATATCAGACATGAATTTTGAGATATATGGATATTATGATTCTGTGCACTTTCAAGGCACATTTTTGGGCACTTCTTAGGGTCATTTCAATATATCCCCCTTGGGTACATTCATCCTCGAATGTCAAAGTAATGTATATGAGAAGAGTAATCATAAAGATACCAGCCCCGAAAAGAATGTAATAATACACTTAAACACCACTTTGAAAAAAATATCAAAACAAGTGTTAAAATCACCATGAGCTTTTTCAATATAAACATGAATGCATGCAAAATGAAACAAACCCAAAAGGTGCCCGAGATATTCCTCGGAATGCTTGAAATTTTAAATTCCATATATCTCAAAATCCATGCATGATCTCGAAAATTGGACTTCATATTCTTGTTCAAGGGGTCAAAATTAGAGGAAGAAGGGTCTAAAACAGATTTTAGAGTAACCATACTAAAATCCAAAAATCAGAAAAATGTGATTTAGGAGGGTCAACTTTAAAGGGGCATACCTCTTAGCACACAAAGAATTGGGTAGCACACAACCTAAAAAATTAAAGATCTTTGAATTATCTTTCGAATATACTTGGTTTCACCTTATTTCGAGTTTGGATGAACAATTTATGCCCATTTTCATTGAACTCATTTGAGCAGAAATGCAAATTCAAGTGAATAATCCAAGTCACTTTTGCGACGCACACCAGTGTTATTTTGGTCCTTTTTTTTAATTTCTGTCCAAGACTTTCAAGTCTTGGTGTTAAGGGTTCTTATACTTGAAAATACCTATACTTAGCCTTATTTCACCCTCATATCATCCTGAACATTCCCTAGTACTTACTCAAACACTTAGACTAATATCTCTCTCAGGATTCAAGTCCAAAAACTCAAGACCAATCTTAAGGATTTCATTCAAGCTTCAAGTCTCAATTAAAGTCTTCTTAAAGCACTTCTCCAACGCTAAGTTATGTGGGTTTCTTTCATGAGTTCCTTTCACCCATATACTCAAGCCTCCTTTTACTCAAATTGCATGATTTAAATTTAATTTACAAATAGGTATTGCATATTATAAATTCACTTCACACTATGTTAAAGCTCTCTAAATTTGTGACTATTTTGCTATGTTTTGAACTATAAATCTTAGATCTATTATAAGATTTGATGAGGGCTTTTGTTATATATTGCTTGAGGGTATTGCAAGGTGTTGATTGATGGTTTTAAAATGGATTTTGTTGCATGATTTCACTCTTGAATTGCATGGTTTTACACTAGCATTACACACCCACCAAGTGCTTGATAAAATGTTTGGCTAGGGTTTCTTAAGAAATTGAAGGTCCAATGTATGTCTTATGAGTTGGATGGTGTTATGATGAGTATATGATGACTTTGTGATGATTAGAGGGATGTCTATATAAGTTTTTTCATGGAAAGCTACCTATGTGTTGCATGTAGATCGTTGGGTTCTTATGTTTATTATGTTCTTAGGAAAATGAGGAGTTCTTTCTTAATGATTGAAATGTAATAGTTAGGCAAGCTGGTTTTAATGATTCTTACCAACAAGGTCATGCCGTAAGGTAGAGTGACTAATAATTCCTATCAAAAATATCATATCGTAAAGTATGGACACCCTACCGAAAAGGATATGTCATGAGGTAGAATAGCTAATTGTGCCTACCGAAAAGATTATATTGTAAGGTATGGACATCCCACCAAAAAGGCCAGGCTGTAAGGTAGAATGACTAAAGGTTACCATCAAAAAGATCATATCATAAGGTATAGACATTCTATTGAAAAGGTCATGCCGTAAGATAGAATGAATCACATTTCCTACCCAAAAGATGATATCGTAAAGTAGGAAACATCTTATACTACCTACCAAAAGGACTATGTCGTATGGTAGGGGTATTGGTAACACTCTCCAAAGAGGTTATACCGTAAGGTGAATGGGGGTCATTTGGCCCATTTCATGAAGGTTAGCACAAAGGGGTTTGAGTATGTTTCCTATATTGAGTTCATATTCCTTGTTCATGATTTACATGCATGGATTTACCTTAAGCATTGAACATGCATGTCATATTGATGTTATACCTATCCTTTGCATATGATTATGCATTTCGACTATGTTCGCTATACTTTGCTAGCATTCCATCCTACATACTAGTACATTCAAACGTACTAACACATACTCTATACCTACATAATGCTACCATGTAGGAACTAAAGCTCTTATTGATTCTTCTTGTGGCTAGACAGATTGTTTGAGTTAGCCTTGGTGAGTCCTCCATTCCGCGGATGTTGGTCTATGTTTCTCTTATTATATATTGAGGCACTCTTCTTTATTGATTATGTTGACTATGACGGTCAGCCTGGTTGTATATCTTAGCCCCCGCTCTTATCTATATAGTAGAAGAGTTATTGGACATGTGGTGTAATCATGGTATGAGTTTTGACTCTCTTGATTATTATTGTTATGGTATTAAATATATCCCTTAGCCCCTTTTTTCCCTTTTATATATCTTCTCTTATTGTCATTTTAATTGCTTCTGAGGCCAAGGATGTGTAGTGATATGTAAATTGGCTTCTCTGGGGTTCCTTCTAGTTCCCCATTTGTCGGTCAAGACTAGCCCTAGGTTTGGGTCATGAAAAAGATGGTATTAGAGCACTAGTTGATAGATCCTTGGAGTCCAACACACTATGTCAATTAAAGTCTTATTCATGATTATGTTGTGCACCACAACTATGAGTAGGAGGCTATGAGACATTTTAGAAAATGTTTCCCTTCTTTCTAGTCTATGTCATGCTTTAGAAGTGAGATAGGGCTTTCCCCTCTAACAAATGTGCTTTGCTCTTCTAGATGATCATGCTGCTTCGAAGAGGAAGGAAATGAAAGGTAAGTTGAAGGTTTTGATGTTGATGGATCTAAGTTTTGTTGATGGATCTAAGTTTTAATATTTCTCTCATTATTTCTTTTGGTTACTAGTGGGCTTTTTGTGTGTCCCGAGTTATGATGTGAACCTTTGGTATTTACCCCTTGGTTGGGTATATTATTTCTAGAAAGTTCATAGGTTTTGATCCGGGTTTGTGTTGTATTAGGCCTTGCCTTGTGGCTTGTTGGAGTTGGCGTGGTGGATTTTGATGTCATACTAGGGATGGAATGATTGCTTGCATATTTTGTCTTCATGAATGGTAGGACCTATATTATTATATCTTGATTCCTTAATAAACCCATCCTTGAGTAGAAAAAGTCTTGATATGGTGGTCAAGTGATAGCAAGGGGGTAGGTCCATTTCATGTCTTATGGTACAATTGATCTTTAAGGGGTTGCATTTATCATCTGGTGAGAATTGGAGGTGTTGAACCTAAGTTGCTTTGTTATAGAATTGTTAGTGGTGGTAGATGAGGCCTTGAATATCCCTTTCTGATATTTTGGGTTTGAGGTCGTGCTTTGGTTTGACTAGTCTGCCAGTTATGCCTACAAGTCTCACAAATAAGATCTTTTAGCCCCTACTCTAATAGGCTTATGGTGGTTTTGGTGATGATATGATGGTTTGTTCCCTAATGAGGTAGTGCAAGTGAGTCTTTTGAGGGTAGTACAACAAAGTTTAAGAAAGAAGGTTGGATGCTAAATAGGAGAAATAGGGATTTTGGTTGTAAGAGGTTGGCTTTCGAGGTCGTGTGATGCTGGGTGATAGTATTAAGGTGAACCCTAGTAAGATCAAGATGATTAGAGATTAGCCTAGACCTTGACTTCCTTGTGTTATGAGCTTCTTGGTTGTAGCGGGCTATTATCGGAGCTTGTGAGTAGGTTCTCTTCTATTGCTCCTCCTATGACTTATTTGACCCTAAATAAGGCCAATGTTATGATCGACCTTTTGGGTAAGGTGAGTTGATAGGTTCGAGAGTTGCTATCTCTTGTGTGATTCCTTTGTGCTAATAGAATTCATGTGTATATCTCGGATGGTCACGTAAGTCTATAGTGGCTAGAAGAGATCTTTGAGGGTTGCCCCATGTTCTTATTGCATAGGAGTCTTGTCTTGTGACCTCAGAAGAACTTAGCTTGATGTGTTCGAGGCCTTAAGGTAGTTTGGCTGTTTGCATAGCATGTTTTCGATGAGTGTAGGACCTGTAATCTTGTAATATGATGGGTAATTATAGTCGATCTATTTGGTCAACTACAGTGAGTTAGTCATTTCTCTAAGGTTGATTTGAGGTTCGGGTTTTGTCCCCAAATGAGGATGGGGGTGGGTGATAATCCCTAAGTGTTTTTTCGGACTAGGAGTGAGCATTTTGAATATTGATGGAGTTGTTTGTTGGATTATTCACTAGTGATCTTTGTGGGTTTCTTGAATAAGGTCTTAAAACCCTACCGTGATATATTTGAAGTGGTCTCCAGTGATTAGGTATTGATTTGTTTAGAGCTCGTGAATCATTTGGGGATAGTGTTGCAAGTCTTTGAAGATGAGAGGTTGTTGCTAAATATGATGGGTATGCATTGTGGATAACAAGAAGGTGGTTAGAAATATTTAAGGATTATGAACTGAGTATGCATTATGTTTCCCCAGTAAGACTAATGTTGTGGTTAGTGCTCTAGGTAGCCTTGCATGTGTTGTTGATGGTGGAAAGGAGGAGACCAGTGGGATCTATCGATTGATTAGATTAGAAGTTAGGTTGAGGGAATTTGAGCATGGTAGTGTAACATTCTTGGTGTTTTCAAATCTTCTTTGGTTAAGAGGTCTAGATTAAGCAAGACCTTGATTCTGCCTTATTAGAGTTGGATGTTTTGGGTGGAAAGATGGTAGAGTAGAGGTAGTTTCCCAAGGGAGAGATGGTAGTTTGTGACGATAAGTAGGATAGGTGTGGTTAAGGTTGACAAACGAGTTATGGTTGTAAGTCCTTATAGGATGAAGAGAGAAGTTTGTAAGGTTGCATAAGTTTGGATATTGCCTATGAATAGGGGTTTGGTTAGTCTGGTTTTTCGTGCTTCTAGGTTGATGGTATGCGTTGGTGACTCTAGTGTTATAGAACTCCTTGAAATTATGGGTGGTGTGGAGGATAAGTTCTCTTAGAAGGAGGTCTTGGTGGAGGTGTTGGATGGATGAGTGGAGAAGTTGATTGATGAGGATGTAGTGTTCGTCAAGGCCCTTTGGAAGAGTCGTCTATTCGTATGTGTTTCTCGAGGAGCCGATGGGGGACATGGAGAGGAAATATTCATATTTCTTTTATTCTGATCAAGAATATGGTGACATGTCAAGTCCTTTCTGTGATTCCAAGTCTTATTTTTCAGCACTATGTCATTCACATGCATCCATATTTAAGTTGGCAAGTTTATAATAATGTTACACTTAAGTTGAGATTTTGAAAATGGTATTTTAAAGTCTATTGTTGCATTCTTGTTGGGGCTGATCTCCTTATAAATACACTTTTGTTGTACATTTCTTTGACATTCGAAAACAAATGTTCCCAAGGGGGAGATATTGAAATGACCCCAAAAACTGTTCAAAAATGTGCCTCGGAATGCCTAAAATTTTAAATTTCATATATCTCAAACTCCATGCATGATATCGAAAATCCAACTTCATATTCTTGTTTAGGGGGTCAAAATTAGGGGGAGAAGGGTCTAAAACCAATTTTAGATCAACCGTACCAAAATTCAAAAATCAAAAAAACGTGATTTAGGAGGGTCAATTTTAAAGGGGCATACCTCTTAGCACAGAAAGAAATGGGTAGCACACAACCTACCAAATTAAAGATCTTTTGAACACACTTGGTTTCACCTTATTTCGAGTTCAAATGAACAATTTATGCCCATTTTCATAGAACTCATTTGAGCAGAAATGCAAATTCTAGTGAATAATCTGAGTTGCTTCTACGACGCGCACCAGTGTTATTTTGGTCCTTTTTTTTTAATTTCTGTCGAAGACTTTCAAGTCTTACTGTTAAGGGTTTTCATACTTGAAAATACGTATAATTAGCCTTATTTCACTCTCATATCATCCTAAACATTTCCTAATACTCACTCAAACACTCAAGACCAATCTTAACGATTTCATTCAAACTTCAAGTCTGCATTAAAATCTTCTTCAAGAGCATCTCCAAAGCTAAGGTATGTGGGTTACTTTCATGGGTTCCCTTCATCCATGATACTCAAGCCTCCTTTTACTCAAATTGCATGATTTAAAGTTGATTTACAAATGGGTCTTACATATTATGAAATTCACTGTACACTATGTTAAGGCTTTGTAAAGTTGTGACCATTTTGCTATGTTTTGAGATATAAATCTTGGATCTATTGTACGAGTTGATGAGGGACTTTGACATATATTTCTTGAGGGTGTTGCAAGGTCTTGATTGATGATTTTACAATGGATTTTATTGCATGATTTCACTCTTGAATTGCATTGTTTAACACTAGCACTACACACCCACCAAGTGTTTGATAAAATGTCCGGCTAGGGTTTCTTGAGAAATTGAAGGTCCAATACATGTCTTATGAGTTGAATGGTGTTATAATGAGTATATGATGACTTCATGATAATGATATGGATGTATACATGAGTTGTTTCATGGGAAGGTACTTATAGGGTTGCATGTAGATCATTGGGTTCTTATGTTTGTTGCGTTCTTGGGAAAATGAGGAGTTCTTTCTTGATGATTGAAATGTAATGCTTGCGTCAGCTAGTTTTAATAATTATTACCGAAAAGGTCATGCTGTAAGGTAGAGTAACTAATAATTCCTACCAAAAATATCATATCGTAAGGTATGGACACCCTACCGAAATGGTCATGGATTAAGGTCGAATAGCTAATTGTGCCTACCGAAAAGATTATATCGTAAAGTATGGACATCCCACCAAAAAGGTCATGTCGTAAGGTAGAAATATGAAAGGTTCCCATTGGAAAGATCATATCGTAAGGTGTAGACATTCTATTGAAAAGGCCACGTCATAAGATAGAATGAATCACATTTCCTACCCAAAAGATGATATCGTAAAGTAGGGGACGTCTTATACTACCTACCAAAAAGACTATGTCATACGGTAGGGGTATTGATAACACTCTCCAAAAAGGTTATACCGTAAGGTGAGTGGGGGTCATTTGGCCCATTTCATGAAGGTTAGCACAAAGGGGTTTGAGTATGTTTCCTATATTGAGTTCACATTCCATGTTCATGATTTACATGCATGTTTTTACCTTGAGCATTGAAACATGCATGTCATATTGATGTTATACCTATCCTTTTCTTATGATTATGCATTTCGATTATGTTGTCTATCCCTTTCTAGCATTGCATCCCACATACTTAGTACATTCAAATGTACTAACGTATACTATATGGCTACATGATGTTACCATGTAGGAATCAGAGCTCTTATTGATTCTTTTTGTGGCTAGACAGATTGTTCGATTTAGCCTTTGGTGAGTTTGCCATTTCGAAGACATTGGTCTATGTTTCTCTTATTATGTATTGAAGCACTCTTCTTTATTGCTTATGCTGACTATAAGGGTGAGCCCGGTTGTATTCCTTAGCCCCTGCTCTTATCTATGTAGTAAAGGTGTTATTGGATGTGTGGTATGATCATGCTATGAAATTTGACTCTCTTTCTTATTGTTGTTATAGTATCAAAGATGTCCATTAGCCCCTTTTCCCCCTTTTATATATCTTCTTTTATTGTCATTTTAATTGCTTTCGCGACCAAGGATGTGTAATAATATGCAAAGAGGCTTGTCTGCGGTTCCTTCGGGTTCCCCATTCGTCGGTCAAGATAGGCCCTAGGTTCGGGTCGTGACAAAATGACTTAGGGGTTGAAACATGAGACATGAAATCACATAGAACACTTAAAATTAGTAACTTAGGCTTGAGTAGAATGGAAAAGATAGGGGTATCGCTTTTGCATCTCCGCTTTGACCTCCCATGTAGTACTTTTACTTGTTGATTCCTCCAAAGGACCTTAACAGAAGCAACATCCTTGTTCCTTAACCTCTTCACTTGTCTATCTATGATCTCTATTGGAATTTCTTCATATGTCAAGTTGTCTTCATCTACCCCTACAACATCAAGAGACACAATAGCATTAGGGTTACCCACACACTTCCTCAACATAGACCCATGAAAGACCGGATGAGCCAATTCCATTTCACTAGGCAATTCTAACTCATAGGCCACCTTACCAACCCTCCTTATCACCCTATAAGGACCCACAAATCTTGGACTTAGTTACTCTTCTTACCAAAATGAACCACACCTTTCATTTGTGACACCTTCAAATAGACTCAATCACCAACCTTAAACTCAAGATCCCTCCATCTCACATGGCGTAAGACTTTTGGTGACTTTGGGCTGTTTTCAACCTTTCTGTAATCAACCTTACCTTCTCCACAGCATCCATAACCAGATTTGGACCTAACAAAGCCATTTCTCCCACTTCAAACTACCCAACTGGTGATCTACAATATCTACCATAAACGGCCTCAAATGGAGTCATACCAATGCTAGAATGATAGATATTGTTATAAGAAAACTCAAACAATAGATGATGATCATCCCAACTACACTTAAACTCCAAAATACAAGCCCTAAGCATATCCTCAAGAGTTCAGATAGTTCCCGTTTGATGGTGGAAGGTCATACTAAGTTTAACTTTGGTACCAACACCCCTTGGAAAGACCTCCAAAAATGTGAAGAAAATTGAGCAACACAATCTGATATGATAGACAAAGGAACCCATACAACCTCACCAAGTCATGAATGTACAACCTAGCATAATTTTCAACACCATATATCGTATTACCAGGTAGAAAGTGAGCTAATGTTGTCATTCTATCAACCACAACCCAAATGGAGTCAAAACCCTTTCTAGTCTTGGGCAACCCAACCACGAAATCTATATTAATCTCTTCCCACTTCCAAGATAGGAATATCTATATCTTGGGTTAGGCCACCCAACCTTTGATGTTTGGCTTTGACGTGTTGGCAACTATGACAACCGGATACAAATTTGGCAATATCCCTCTTCATACCTCCCCAACAATACACCTCCCTCAAATCTCTATACATCTTAGTAGACCCGAGGTGAATAGAGTAAGAAGAACCATGAGCCTCATCAAGAATCTTTTCTCTCAAGCCATCAACACAAGGCACACACAACCTACCTTGCTATCTAAGGGTACCATCTCCCCCTTGGGAGAAAACCTCCACCTTACCATCTTTTACCAATGCCTTCAATTCTAACAAAGCAGGGTCAAGATCTTGCTTAGCTTTGACCTCCTCAACTAATGAAGATTGAGAACCATCAACAATAACAACAACACCATTATCAACCTCTTCCAACCTAACTCCCAATCTATCCAACTGATGGACCTCCTTAGTCACCCCTATGACGCCATCATCAACATGAGTTAGGCCACCCATAGACACCCTACTAAAAGCATTCGACACCACATTAGCCTTACCAAGATGATAATACACTCTTATATCATAGTCCTTAAGAAGTTCTAGCCACCTTCTTTGTCTCAAGTTAAGATCTTTTTGGATGAAGACATATTGGAGACTCTCATGATTAGTAAACATATCAACATGCACCCCATACATATAATGATGCCAAATTTTCAAAGCAAAAACCACAACGGCCAATTCAAGATCATGAGTAGGATAATTCTTTTCATGCACTTTAAGTTATCTAGAAGCATAGGTTATCACCTTACCATTTTGCATCAACACATATCCCAAACCAACTCTAAAAGCATCACAATACATAGCAAATCCTTCTGACCATTACAGTAGTTCCAATATAGAAGCAGACACAAGCTTATCTTTCAATGTTTGAAAACTCTTTTCACACTCACCGTTCCACACAAATTTGGCTTTCTTTTGAGTAAACTTGGTCGTAGGAGAAGCAATAGCAGAGAAATCATTCATAAACCTCTGATAGTAACCCGCTAAGCCCAAGAAGCTCCTAATATCCGATGGAGTCAATGACCTAGGCCAATTTCTAATCACATCCATCTTTTTAGGATCCACCTTAATACCATCATCCGACACCACATGACCTAGGAAGGCAACCTCTTTTAACCAAAATTCATATTTTTCATACTTGGCATACAACTTTTCTTCCCTCAATCTATGTAGCACTACGCTCAAGTGGACCATATGCTCCATGTCACTATGGGAATATATTAAAATATCATCAATGAAGACACCACAAACGAATTAAGAAGACCCTATCATGATATCCAGGAAGATTGTTGGTGCATTGGTTAACCCAAAGGACATCACAAAAAACTCATAATGCTCATACCTAGTCTGGAAAGTCATCTTGGGAATGTTACACTCCCTTACCTTCACTTGATGATACCTGGACCAAAGATCAATATTAGAGAAGTGGCTAGCCCCTTGCAATTGGTCAGACAAATCATCAATTCTTAGAGGAGGATACCTATTTTTTATGTTGACCCTATTAAGTTATCGGTAGTCAATATACATTCTAAGAGAATCCATCCTTCTTTTTCACAAACAACACTGGTGCACCTAAAGGTGATTGGATAGGACTAATAAAATTCTTCTCCAACAAGTCCCTCAATCGCTCCTTCAACTCTTTTAACTCCACTGGGGCCATACGATAAGAGTGAAAAGAAATGGGTTGAGTATTAGGGAGGAGGTCTATACTAAAATCTATTTCTCTTTCGGGAGGAACACTAGGAAGGTCATTTGGAAAGATATCAAGAAACTCATTTACCACTGGAATCGACTCTATGCGGAGAACTTTGGACTCCATATCCGTAACCCCCACAAGATGATTAAGACACCCCTTAGAGATTAACCTACAGACTTTAATGCAAGAGATGAACCTACCCTTGACCACCACATCATGACTCTCCTACTCAAGGATAGGTTCATTTGGGAATTGAAATTTGACCCTATGGGTTCTACAATTATAAGAGGCATAGTATGTATGCAACCAATCCATCCCAAGAATGATATCAAAATCAACCATATCCAACTCAACAAGATCACAAGGCAATATTTTATGCAATATACAAATGGGACAATTTCTATAGACCTTCCTAGCAACAATAGATGCACCAATAAGAATAGGCACCTTATATGACTCGCATAACAATTCGGGCTCAACATGAAACATTTTGGAAACAAAAGGGGTAACAAAAGAAAGAGTGGCACCTGGATCAATCAATTCATACACATCAAAATTAAAGACTTTTATCATACTGGTGATGTCATAGGGCACCTCATCAACCCCTTGCCTCCCATGTAAAGTATAGAACCAATTGTTCCTTGGGGAACCACCTTGTTGACCACCCCTTCCCAAAGAAACTACATTTGCACCTTATAGACGGACTTCCTTACCCTTCTTGCGATTACAAGAACAATCAACCCTTTTGTGACCAACTTCTCCACATCCATAACATGCATTAGTGTCTCTCAAACATAGGTCCCAATGGCCCCTACCACATTTTGGACACATATTATTAGGGACCACTCTACCAATACCTTGGGCCCTTGGGAAGTCATTGGCAAACCCCCTATTAAAAGCATGAGAAGACCCTTGGCCTTGATGGAACAGGCCACCCTTTCGACTTTGAAACCTACCCTCAAAGCGTCCCTCTTGACCTCATTACCCCTCCTCTTCCTTAATTTTTCCTCTTCTATTTGCTCGGCATAGGTCATAAAATAGGACAAATCCATGTCATTAATCAACATAGAGGATTAACATTCCTCACTCACCAAATTGGAAACACTCATCACAAACTTGTACATTCTAGACCTTGGGTCAACAAACAAGTGGGGAGCATATTTAGAGAGTTGATTGAACTTGAGGGCATACTTCCTCACACTCATCGACCCTTGTCTCAAATTCATAAATTTTACCATCTTGGCCTCCCTAATTTCAAGAGGGAAGAACCTATTATGAAACGATGCCCTGAACTCTTCCCAAAGCACCATGTTGTTGATTCCCTTCTCCTCCTTCCATTGATTAAACCATATTTGTGCCACCTCCTTCAGTTGGTAAGCTACCAAATCTGCCTTTGCTTCCGATCTAACTCCCATAATAGCCAAAACCTTGTAGATCTCATCAATGAACTCTTGAGGGTCCTCATCCATCTTTGACCTACAGAATTCTAAGGGATTCATCCTCATGAATTCTCTCACCCAATATACCTGTGTAGGAGCATGAGGAGCTTGGTCCCCTTGATTGTCTTGATAAGCCACAACTTATGTAGGTAAGGTAAGAGCATCCTGGAGCTCACCATAAGCCAATTTTCCTCTGGTGTACGGGCTTTTCTTTCTCTTGTGTTAGGCATGATCTAGCATAGTGAAGAATGATTGTCAGGGAAATAAACCTTACTTCAACTTCTATAAAATGACATAGAGTAAGAAAAAGGGAAACAGTTTTTAAAATGCCTCACAACCTCTTACTCATAATTGTGGTGCACAATACAACCATGAATAAGACTCTAATTGATGCGAAGTTTTGGATGATGAGGACCTTTAACAACCTAGTGATCTGATACCAAGTTTTTCATGACTTAAGCCTAGGGCCTAGACGTGACATGACGCATTAGAAACCCAAAGGGACCCCAAGCAAGCCTCTTAACATATCATTACACATCCTTAGTCGAGGAATCAATAAAATAATAATAAAATATAGAAATAGGGATAATTGGGGCTAAGGGACATCTTTTATATTATAAACATCAAGAGTCAAAAGAAAGTCAAAGCTCATGGCATTATATATAACATATCCAATAATACCTCTAACCATAGAACTTAGCAGGGGCCAAGACAAACAACCGAGATCACCCTTATAGTCAAGATATATAATAAAGAAAGAGAGTCATAATACACAAGATAAGAACATAAATATTGTCCCCGAAATGGAGGACTCACCAACTAGCTTGGGAGAGATCGCAGTAGCCACATGTAGGAAGATGATCAAGTGGGGCTCCGATTCCCACATGGTAACATCATGTAGGCATAGAGTATGTGTTATTATATTTGAATGTACTAAGTATGTAGGATGTAGTGTAACAAGAGATAGGAATCATAATCAAAATGCATAATAGTAATCAATAAATAGCATAATAACAATATGACATATATGATCAATGCTTAAGTAAATCATGCTTACATGGAAGAGAATACATGTGTAAGAAGAGACCATCATTATAGAACCCGTAGGTTACCAAGTTACAAACCCCTTTGGTTGGTTGGTGGATCGTCGTACCCTACCACCCATGGTGATTGAGAAACTAACCCCTCAACTCAATTACCATGGTATGAACCCCTTGAATGGTTGATCGATAGTCACACCCTACCACTTCTGGTGATTGAGGTACTAAACCCTCAACCTGGTTATGAAGGCACAACCCCTTGATTAGTATCAAGGTATAAATCCCTCGACATGGTTACCCGGGCTCTTAACCCCCCGAGTAAGGCATGGTCACTTTCCAACACTATATAGGAGAATATCATATACATAATTTCGTTTCATCATCATAAAGTAATTCAACTCATAAGACATGCATTGGACAAACAATTCCTCAAAGTACATTAACTGGACATTTTATCAAACACTTGGGGGATTTGTAGTGCTAGTGTAAAACCATGAAATTCAAGAATGGAATCATGCTAAAAAAATTCAATGTAAAACCATCAAATAGATACTTGGTAATACCCTCAAGTAATATACATCAAAACCTTCATTAAATCTCACCAGAGATCTTAGATTCATAGCTCCACAACATGCTAAAACAATCATAATTTTATGAAACACCAACATAGTGTGCAGTGAAATTCATAATAAGTAAGGCTCATGAGTAAATCAACTTTAAATCATCCAATTTTAGGTAAAAGAAAGCTTGGGTCTCATGAGTGAAAGGAACCCATGAAGGAAACCCACATACATTTACTTTGGAGAATCCTTGAAGAAGATTGGAAATGGAGACTTGAAGCTTGAATGAGAACCTTAAAATCCGGATGAGTTTTGAGACTTGAAATTTGGAGTGACATATTTATCCAAGTGTTTGAGAGAGCATTTGGGAATGTCTTGAATGATATGAGGGTGAAATAAAGCTAAGTATCGGTATTTTCACACATGGGAACTCTTAGGCCCAAGACCCAAAAGCCCTGGACCGAGATAAAAAACTAGGAACAAAATACACTGCTCTGCGATAGGTCCACATTGCAGAGTAGTCGTAAACTGCTTCTAGAATTGCAAAATTGGTGAAATTCATTTTTTGCTACGGGTCCTCTAAAATTCTAATTATTCCCATTTTCCAATTAATTTTTCCCCTGAATAAGAATATAAAGTTGAATTTTTGATATCACGCACGGATTTTGAGGTATATGGAAATTATGATTCTGGACACTTCATAGCCATATTTTTGGGCACTTTTTTGGGTCATTTCACATATCTTTCAATTATTCTTATAGCTTCGTATGCATATGTGGTTATGGAAATCAATGTAGTCTAAGTTACTCAATCTAGAGTGAGCCTCTCTACTAGTTTTAGTATTTAGCTTTCAGTTTTGGAATTGCAGCTCTTTTCCTACTCTTTTCAACTTATTTACACTTTATTCAAGAACAAATGTTCCCAGTGGGGAGATATGGTAACACCTCCCAAATTCTACACTAAGGATTCAAACCATTCAAGTAAGCATATAAGTTTGGACTGAGGGATGTCCTACTTGTTTGTATATGCTAAGATCCATCTCTAAGTGTGGGAAGTGTAGCAAAAGTGGTTTATGGTCATAAGCAACCACTAGAACTAATTCAAGTTCAATGCCTTCATTCCGACTATGTTTTTCGCATGAGTTCATCCAAGAGTCAACATCAAATGACAGTATTCCTCATAATACAATGAGTAAGGTAGCCTATAACCTACTAAACTAAGGTCTACAAGCCTTCTTTCCAATGCCACTAACCATTCATTAACTCGCGTCCTAAATAAAAGGTTAAAACTAATTTATCAGAGACACTCCCAATAAAGATTTAAAACCTGATTTCAGTGAACTCAAACTACAAGTAATGGATCAAACTACAGACCATATATTGATCTCATGGAATTAAGCTTCATAATCTAATTTTTTAGCCCAATTTCCATGGATTCAAGATTCTAGTCGTGGATTAATCCCTAGATCATAGATTGAGCTCGTGGGATGAACTCTTGATGTTTAGATTTTAGCCTGAATTCCATAGATGCAATCAACAGGCCATGGATTAAAACATGGACTATGGTTAGCCCTTATAGAAAGTTCTTAAACCTTTTTAGTTAGAGTTGTTTCAATCTTTTCCCACCCTTTTAACTCCTATACTATGACATATTTTCCTATCCTAAGTGGGGTTAAAGGGTTCATGGATTAAACCTCCTCGCGTTTGCCTAACACTCAGAAAATCAATTCACTAACACTCTAAGTCCTATCATGCAGAAACTAGGATTCATCATCTCCAAGCTTCAAGTTCAGAGATTCTACCAAGGCTTTACTTTTCCAGGTATGTGTGATTTCATTAAATAGGTAGCCTTTCACCTATTAAGTATCAAAGTGAACTCTCTTTTCGAGTTATTTAATTCTACAGAGTTTAGGGTTCTTATGAAGTATGGACTATATTTTGGTTCCTCCTTATAAGTAGTTTATGAATACATGTTTTCTTATGTAATTCAATTTTCTACATAAATATATTTCGTGAACCCTTAAAATATGAAAAATTCATCCTCTGGACTTGTGTTTTTTAATTGAACATTCTATTATGATTCAGCATTGGTGGGTACCGAATACTCGATCCCCTAGTATTACATAAATTTACAGTTTTACACTCAGTCTTTCAACTACACATATTTATAGATGCTTTCAAATAAAAAGTCTATAATTTAATTTTAGATTTTAGTATTATTAAGCTACTCAATTTATAAACATAATCTAGTTGGGAGTATTACTTAGCACCGAGTAGATATAGGATGAAGGCTCACCCATCTGTCAGAGTTGTGACCTTTAGTAGTAATTCGTTAGTTCCAAAACTACATACCACCATAGGTTCTAAAAGGGTCACCCATCAGACCAGGCTTGAAACTTTAGTCCGTTTGGACACCAGTTTAGTGGATCCACACTAGTTAGTGTTCGTACCTTTGGCATGGTATAGAGAGCCCTCCCAGTTGGGATATAAATTGAACTACGTTAGAGTATGTTGGTTACATGTTTATTACTTTTTCATTGCATCAACTTATATGTTTCAGTTTTATATTTCGTTTAACATCTTAGCTTCATCATGTCTAACTTTATAGATTTAAGTACTTATCTCACATGCTTAGTACATTCAAATTATTGACCACATACTTTCATTTGTGTTATGTTTTTTATAATATAGGTTTAGGCTCTCACATTCAACTCTTGGTTAGTACAATTCCAAATCATCTCAGGGGCCGAGTTTGGTGAGTCCTTATCCTTCGAGGACAAAACCTATGCTTAATTTATCTATTTAAGTCATCCAATTTTCATATAGTTCGATTTAGATGGGGCCTTATCCCAGCAACACAT
The DNA here is from genome assembly GCA_025642045.1 of Solanum sejunctum. Lineage (NCBI taxonomy): Eukaryota > Viridiplantae > Streptophyta > Magnoliopsida > Solanales > Solanaceae > Solanum > Solanum sejunctum. Next base: position 2,640 of record JAOTQJ010182758.1, on the reverse strand, counting down.
CTTCGTAAAGGCTTTTAGACAATAGTTTCCACGGTTATGATTTGTTCAAATGATTTTCATTTGACTATAGAGTTTTGTTTTAGATTTTTCTACCACTTAAAGATTTTTAGTTTTTATATAGAAATCATAGTGTCATGTTAGGCCATGGGTTATCTTCGGGTCAGTTATGACTCTAAGTACTGTGTTACGACTAGGGGGTCAGTCTTGGGTCATGACACTCATTCTAGAGTTCTTCCTTCAATTCTCTACAAGACTTGAATATTCTAGATTCTTCTTTGAAATATTTGAGATTTTAATTAAGTTGGTGATGGTTATCTAGAAATCCCCCTCATACCAACTTAAATTTATTATTTGAATCCATTTTGAGTGATCCATGAACCTCTTCTCCATTTTGAAGCATCTTCAAGGTAGTAATCTCCTTGATCTGGACAACCTCTGCTAAAGTTGCATCTATATACATGGTGTTTGTGTGTTTCGGTCATGTAAAACCTCTGTAGTTGTGTTTATGGTGCTCTTTGACTTCTTCTTGCAATATGACAGGAGTTTCACAAGCTTTGATTTTGCATGGCCTATTTTTTTTGGATATACCCTTGGTTCAAGTGATTTGCGTTTTCTTACTGCCTCTTGGTTAGTTTCTTATTTTGTTCCCTTGTTTTCTTCTTTGAGCTTATCTTGCAATTTTTGCTCAAGTGTGAGTATTTCTAGTAAGGAGACTTCTTTGGACCAGCATGCTGATGCTTCAACAAAAACTATATTTTTTGACAATTATGTCCAATTAGTGGCAACACCACACCAACTTCATATCTTTATTTGTTCATCGAACTAATAAAGATGCAATGAGCACCAATTTTATCTAACTTGTTGCAGAGATGATCTAGCACGAGCACAGATGACTCACATCCAATCTCTCAAAGTTGACTTAAATTAGGTATTGTCTTCTTGAGTTTCTCGAATGGTGAGATAAATCCCAATCTCACCTATAGTATTCTATTCGTGATGTGGACACAAATCTTTATACATTTTCCCCAAGACCTTGCTACTATGTTAATGAAGGATCAATAATTTTTATTAAGGGGGTTCAAAAGATAAAAATGTAAAACTTGAGGTTTGAACTTGGAATCTCAAAGTAAATTTTGAATCCCTTAAATTACTAAGGAAACCTTAATCTTACACTTAGGATGTTAAAAATCTAGATATATATGACGTAGCTCCAAAAGACCACATTTACACCACATAAAACATAGTATTATTGTAAGTTCTCAAGCACTTTTTGTTAGTTTGATGTGCAGTTTATGTTTAATTTGCAGGAAAATAAAGTAAAGCATGAATTAATGATCCTTGGACTAATTCTATCAAAGTTTTCCAAGACATGGGATTAAGGAGGACAAGCATAGACGACATGGACTGCATATTAGGCATTGGAATGATGCATAAAGCCTGGAAAGACAAGTTTTGAACTAAGGATACACCCCACGAAGGCCCTCACCAGCAGTGGGGTGTTGTATAAGTTGTGAAGAAGCACTGGCCAGCCCGTCTAAATGAAATGCGTCAAGGAAGGACTCAGAGGTGAACTAGCTATTACTTGACTCGCCAGATTTTAGATGCAACACAATTTACTATATCATAAATACGAGTTGTCTATTGAGTCATAAGTCAAGGAGAACATAATCCTAGTCTAGTCTTCATATTGTTTACAACATAAATCTTGTTTTCTTGTCATTACTTTGTTAATAGTCTTGCATTCATACCAACCCTTCCCCCGCCCCATCCCAACACATACACACACTCTTTTATTTTATGCTCTTTATTTTTGGGAAATAGAAACTACGACTAAGATGCAATTGCTAATAGAATTGTTTCAACCTATTCTCTGTAGGATTCAACCCCAAGTCTTAGTTGGATAAATATACTTCTAACGGTCGTCAATATTTCTATAAGGAAGTATGTTTGAACATTATAAAAAATGGCATTTTTTCCAGGGAATACGGTTTTGAAATAGTCTATTAATGAGACCTTTAGGTTGTAGTTCCATTTTCTAGTTTACTATTTGTTTTTATTTTTGTTTTGGTTACTACAGGATGCAAGTTAGTGCAAAACTAATTATGACTTATAGAGCAGTGTTTGGTGAAAGGTGTGCTCTCTCTAATAAGCCCTGTACTAGTATTGGTTCTTGAAAAGAATTAGTAGATCTATTGGGAGGTTTGTATGAGACTATGAGATCTTTGATGATATTCTTACTAAAACCAAGAATTCATTTGTTCGATGAGGTTGACATATTTGGCTTAGATATTGATAATTTAGATGTTTCATTGAATGCAAAGGTTGATGCTTTTGACGCCAAACATGTTAGTTACACATTGTCTGAGGAAGAAAAGATTCTTGTGAGCCAACTTGAGGAGTTGAAACTAGAGGTCCAACTACTTGATCATATTGCTATTAATGTTTTCATTGTTGAGAAGAGTACACTATAGTTATGTGAGGAAATAGATAATATTTTTAGAGGAAATAGATAATATTTTTAAAAATCTTAGTATGTAAAGATGAGGAGAATCAGTAACTAAGCAAGAATACCACAGAGCCATCCACGACCCCTGGTGAACTTGACGGATCATGAGCATGGTCGTCCAAGTGAATGCATCC
>JAOTQJ010182748.1:0-22880 GCA_025642045.1 Solanum sejunctum | reverse complement strand
AAATACCTCTAATATATAGTTAAGAGCGGGGCCATGACAAAGCAATCGGGCTCACCTTTATACTCAAAATAGACAATAAAGATGAATGTCTCAATACATATTAAGAGCAACATAGACTAAGGTCCCCAAAGTGGAGGACTCACCAAGTAGCTTGAGTAGGATCGAAATAGCCATATGGAGGAAGAGGATGATCAACTTGGGCATTGGTTCCTACAAGGTGATATCATATAGGTAAGAGTATGTGTTAGTACATTTAAAGTACTAAGTATATAGGATGCAATGCAACAAGAATTAGGAATCATAGTCAAAATGCATAACAATAGGCAATAGCAATAATATAACAATTTGGCTTTTATGACTAATGCATAAGTAAAACATGCTTAAGTAGCTCATGCTTATATAGGATATCATATGTGTATAAGAGACCAAGCTAGATTTCTAAGGTACAAACCCCTCTATATGTTGGTGATGATGCCGCCCCATCACCCCTATGGAGATGTACAAATCTTTCACTAGGTAGATGTGTACAAACCCTCATCTAAGTTAGTGATGATGCCGCCCCATCACTAGGTAGAGAAGTACAAACCCTCTATTAGTTTGGTGAGTACAAACCCCATCTAGGTTATTGATGATGCTGCCCCATCACTAGGAAGAGAAGTGCAAACCCTTCACTAGGTTGATGAGTACAAATCTCCATCTAGGTTTTCCGAGTTATTAGTCCTTGTGGATTGGGCATGGTCTAATGCAACACTTTATATAGAATTTATCATGTACATAAGATCATTTAATCATCATATAGTAAATCATAACATATCTTATGCTTTAGACTTTCAACTCATCAAGAAACTACATCCAGATATTTTATCAAACACATAGAGGGTGTGTAAAGCTAGCATAAAACCATGAAATAGAGAGATGAAATCTTGAGAGAAAATCCATTTTAAAACCCTCAATCAACACCTTGTAACACCCTCAAGCAACATACATTAAAAAACCTCCTCAAATCTTACAATAGATCTAAGCTTTATAGCTCAAAACATAGCAAAACAGTCACAATTTCACATAACTTTAACATAGTGTGCAGTGAATTTCATAATAAGCAAGACCCATTTGTACATAAACTTTAAATTATGCAATTTGAGTAAAAGGAGGCTTGGGTATCATGGGTGAAAGGAACGCATGAAAGAAACTCACATACCTTAGCTTGGACATGAACTTGGTGAAGATTGGAGATGGAGAGTTAAAGCTTGAAGAAGAACCTTGAAGGAAAACCTTAGTTTAGGATGAGGGTTTGGGACTTGAATTTGGGAGTGAAAATGTGGGTAAGTATTTGAGTGAGTATTGGGGAATGTTTCGGATGATATAAGGGTGAAATAAGTCTATGTATAGGTAAAAACATAGTTAGGGATACTTAGGCCCAAGACCCCAAAATCCTTGGACCGAGATAGAAATCACTGGCAACAAAATTCACTGGACTGCGATGCGAACCTATCATCTAGAACAAATGAACACATATCCATGATAGTTGTGCATCGCGGTGCTATTACAGATTGACTCTGGCTAAGTAAAATAACAAAAAATGAAATTACTAATCATTTATTCTTAAATCAAGGTTTGACCCTTTTCACCTTAAATTTGGCCCCCTGAACAAGAATGTGAAGTCATATTTTTGATATAGCACACGGAATTAGAGAAATGTGAAATTTCAAATTCTGGGCATTTTGAAGCACATTTTCGGCCACTTTTAGGGTTGCTTCAAAGATCATAGATAAACCGACCTCTGAAAGTTAGGTCACTGCTTACACTCTCAAGAAAGTACTTATTCAAGAATTGGAATTTGTCCTTTTGGGTCTTATAATCTATGAAAGCATAAGAAGCGTATAACTAATCCATCCCATCAATGCCATCAGACGCAACCATTTTAAGTCTGACAAGATCACAAGGATTGAATTTATAAAAAACTGAAATAAGACATATAGACCCTATGGGCTATAACTGACTCATCCACAGGAGTGTAAACTGAAAATGGACCCCTAAAGATTTCAAGTATCATACCAAACATAACAACTAAGAAAGGAGTGGAAAATGAAATTTGTACCCAAATCAAGCAAACCATACTTAGAACATAATACATGTGCAAGAAGAAACCATCATTAGAAAATTCTTAGTCCATTGAGGTACCAACCCTTCAATTGGTTGGTGGATCATCTCACCGTACAATTCATGGTGATTGAGGTACAAACCCCTCAATTGGTTGTCAAGATACAAACCCCTCGACATGGTTGGTGGATTGTCTCACCCTACCACCCAGGGTAATTGAGGTACAAACCCCTCAACTCAGTTATCAAGGTACAAAGCAATAGATTGTTGGTGGATCATCTAACCCTATCATATATGGTGATTGAGGTACCAACCCCTCATTCCGGTTATCAAGGTACAAACCCCTTGACATGGTTGCCCGGGCTCACAACCTCCCAAGAGGGTAATGGTCAATCCCAACACAATATAGGAGAATATCATAGACATACATTCCTTTAACCCTCATAAAGTCATTCAACTCATAAGACATGCAATGGACCTTCAATTTCTTAAGAAATTATAACTGTACATTTTATCAAATACTTGGCAGGTGTGTAGTGCTAGTATAAAACCATGCAATTTAAGAATGAAATCATGTAAGAAATTCAATGTCAAACCATCCATCAATAACAATTTCATGAAACCCTAACAGAGTTTATAGTCAAATTCATAATAAGGAAGACCCGTAAGTAACTCAACGTAGAATCATGCAATTTAGGGTAAAAGGAATCTTGGGCAGAAAGAGTGAAAGGACCCAATGGTTGAAACCCACATACCTTAGCTTTGGAGAATTCTTGATGAATATTGAAAATGGAGACTTGAAGCTTGAGTGAAATCCTTAAGATCTGGATGTGTTTTGGGACTTGAAATTTTAGGTGAAATATTTTTCTAGTGTTTGAATGAGTAATGGGGAATGTTTTGGATGATATGAAGGTGAAATATGGTGAAGTATAGATATTTTCAAGCATGGGAAAATTAAGGCCAAAGACCCAAAAGCCTTGGACCGAGAAAAAATCACTAATAACAAAATACACAAGTCCGCATCTTGCCCACATATGGACCTATTGCAGAGGCAAATTTTACACTGGTCCACACCCTGACCGCGTTGCGCCAGGAATGCGAATCGATTCTAGATAAGGAAATTTTAGAAAATTGAAACTGTGATTCGTTTGCTCTAAAATTGGGATTAGACCCATTTACCACATAATTTAGCCCCCAGATCAAGAATATCAAGTCAAATTTTTGATATCAAGCATAGATTTTGAGATATATAAAAATTATGATTTTGACCACTTTGGAGGCACATTTTCGGGCACATTTTAGGGTCGTTTCAATATTTTCCGCTTGGAAACATTCATCCCTGAATGTCAAAGTAACATATATTAGGGATATAAACAAGATGATTTCATCCCAATAAGGAAGCAAAAATGCACTTAAATATCATTTTAAAAATCTCTACATAAGTGTAAAATCATCAAGAACTTGTCCATTTAAATATGAATGTACGCAATGACATGAGAGATGAACTTAAGACTTTAGATCATGTAGAGGAGTTAGAAGTAGTACCTTAAGATTGAGTAGAATGGAAGAGATAAATATATCACTTTTGCATGTCCGCTTCGACCTCCCAAGTAGCACTTTTGACTTGTTGATTCCTCCAAAGGACCTTAACGAAAGTTATATCCTTGTTCCTCAACCTCTTCACTTGTCTATCCAAAATCTAAATTGGAACCTTTTCATATATAGGTAAAGTTCTCATCAACAACACCCACAACATCAAGAGGCACAATAGCATTAGGCTCCCCCACATATTTCCTCAATATGGATACATGAAAGACCATATGAACCAAGTCAATCTCACAAGACAACTCCAACAAGATACTTAGACAATCCTCCTCATTACCCCATAAGGATCTATATGTCTTGGGCTCAACTTGCCATTCTGATGTGCTATCAAAATACAACACATTTTGATGCCTAAAATAAGGATCTTATGAGTTCTTAATGCAATTTTTTATGGGTTTTACGTATTTTTTGTTGTTCTTGTAGAAAAGTTAGGTTGGCATGATTTTGGAGGAAAAGTATAGATTTTGCTGAAGCATAGACATATGAGTTCATCTACGAGTTGTAGCCCAACCTATGAGTTGTAGGGTATTATTGTAGAAAGAAACAGAGACCAAAAATTAGAAATTTGCTAAGTTAAGGTCAACCCTATGAGGCTACCCTATGAGTTTAAGGTCTCACTACGACTTATATAGGTATAATCGTAACAGGAAATAGAAAGCCCAAACTTTGGATCAACAACTAAAGCTCTACACTAAGAGAGGAGCATATGAGTCGTAGTCCAAGCTATGACTTGTACCAGTGGGTTGCACTAGCTGAGTCCAAGATGCCAAGAACCTGATATGAGACCCCGATTATGACTCATAGGTTACCCTACGAGTCATGCCTATTAGGCGTACCAGTTGTCAACTATCTTTTTAGTGTTTTGTTAGGGTTGAACTTGTATCTACTATAAATACTTTATGTTAGAGAGTAGAGCAGAGATTCCAATATTTTTAGACATTGAATGTAATTTTGAGTATCCAAAAAAGTTATTCATTTTTCTCTTGAAAACCCAATTTTGAAGGTTGCAAATCTTGCTTTGTGGATTGCAAATCTTCATTTTTCTCTTCATTTTTCTCTTGAAAAGTCATTATGAATCTATCAAGATTATACTTTGCAATTTGTGGTGTCTTTAATCTTCATTGCTTTGGGTAAAATTCTCAACTATATCTTGCATTTGCATTTTTGTTTGTTTTGTCGAATAGCTAAGCACCCACAATTTGGGGGTGTGGGAACCATAGGTAGTTGAATTAAGATGACATAGGTTTGTGATTTTTCTGATTGGGATTTTGCATGTATTTTTTATTTCTCTTCATTATAGTTATTGTTTGGTGGTGGTCAACACGAAACTCCGCCTACTATCACGATCCTGACCAAGGTTAGTGATGAATAAAAATAGGGAAATAGACGATAGGATTCGATTGATGTTTTCTCATCTAATCAACCAAACCTTACCAAGGGGAGCTTAACTGGGACAATAGGTAATGGTTAGTTGGCACGCCATAATTGTCGATCGAGCACCATGGTGAAATTTGACCTTCACCTTCACGGGAGGGCTAGAAGAACCTAAGTTACGATCCTACATGCCACTCTCTAATTGTAGTTATGTTATCTAGGTTAATCAAGTTAACAAACCATGGGGAACACAATTTCTAAGATATCCCTAAAATTGAGTGTTTTCTCGCATCATAGCATAATGTCTATCACTTTTATACTTGAACCACAGAAAAAACCCTATTTAGAGATTTTAGTTGTAGATACTAGAAATAATTGATAGTGAATTCTTGTAGTCGCGCCCTATATTCCCTGTGGATTTGACCCTAACCTTCGATTAGGTTAATAACTGACAACAGCTGCTTTCTTATTGGAGTGTGAACATCATTCATCAAATTGTGGCATTGTTGGCGGGGAACACCAACAATCAACAAGCAAAGGTCAATAAAGAGATCATGGAGCAACTTGCTCAACTTCACACAAGTATGGACTTGGTCTTGAAGCAAAACCAAGCAAGTATCAAAGTGTTCACTCACCAACCTCCTAAGTCTCCCATCTATAAAGATTCATTCTTTGATGAAGATGCTTGTTTTGTGAGTAATCAAGTGATGGGTTTTCAAAATAACACCCAAGGGTCCAACTTGGACTATTGGAGGCAATGTTCTGGAATCAAGATTGAAACTATAACTATGATGGTGCTTATAGAAATAACAGAGGTGGTTACTATGAAAAAGAGAGGGTGCCAAATGCCGAATGGGGTAGAAGAGATGGTTATATAAATGGTCCTTATGTGTTGCCCCCACAACCATAATGCAATGCCAAGTACTTCTAGGCTTGAGGAGATGTTTGACAAGTTGTTTAAGTGAAATGACCCCAAAAAGTGCCCAAAAATGTGCCTCGAAATGCCCCAGAATTTTAAATTCCACATATCTCAAAATCTATTTGCTATTTCAAAAATTTGACTTAATATTCTTGTTCAAGGGGTCTCAATTAGGTTAGGAAGGGTCTAACCCCGATTTAAGAGAGAAATATTAGCAATTATGAAATTCCAAAGTGCGATTTCCATTGTGATCCCCTCGTGAAGCGCCCCTGTATATTTTGGGGACTGTCTTTTTAGTTTGGTCCAAGACTTCTAAGTCTTGCGCCTAAATATTCCCAAATGTGTTTTTACCTATACTTAGCCAAACTACACCCTTATATCATCCTAAACATTTCTCAATACTCACTCAAACACTTAGTCATATTTTCACTCCCCAAACACAAGTCCTAAAACCTCATCCTAAGCTAAGGTTTTCCTTCAAGGTTCATCTTCAAGCTTCAAGTCTCGATGTCCAATCTTCACGAAGATCATATCTAAGCTAAGGTATGTGGGTTTCTTTCACGAGTTCCTCTCAGCCATGATACCTAAGCCTCCTTTTACTCAAATTGCATGATTTATAGTTGATTTACAATGGGTCTTGATTATTATAAAATTCACTGCACACTATGTTAAAGCAATGTAAAGTTGTAACTGTTTTGCTATATTTTGAGCTCTAAATCATTGATCTATTGTGAGATTTAATGAGGATTTTTGATGTATATTGCTTATGGGTGTTGCAAGGTGTTGATTGATGATCTTACAATGGATTTTCTTGCATGATTTTACCTCAATATTTCATGATTTTATACTAACATTACACACCCTCTAGTGTTTGATAAAATGACCGGATGTAGTTTCTTGAGGAGTTGAAGGTCCAAAGCATGAGTTATGATATGAATGACTATACGATGATGAAATGAGCTTATGTACATGATAAATTCTATATAAAGTGTCATGCTCGATTCAGGGGGGACTAAGTGTTGACACCTAATTTTGACCCTCCATATTATAAATTAGTCATCGAGCTTCTTTAATATTTTAAATTTGAAATAATTATTTTTAAAAAAATTATTTTAAGTTATTTTAGTGTTAATCTTTTAATTGTTTCTTTTCATAATTATGCAAAAATCACTCCAAAAGATTTTATTTTATTTTTATCTTTATCCTAGTACAATTATAGATTATTTTTGAATTAATTATTTTACTTTTTTAATTTTTAAGAAACTTTTTGATTAATTTATATTTATTTGTATCGTGACCAAATTAATTAATTAATCCAATTTGCAATAGATTCCAACCCGCTTAAGCTCTTTTTCAACTCATTTTTAATATATTTCGCGTCAAATTTCAGCCCAAAATTTCAAAAACCTGGCCCATTCTATTATTCTTTAACCCATCTGTAGCCCTAATTCCTTTTACAACATCTTATGTGATCAGTAGTCCATATAATATTTTGGCTAAAAAACGCAAGGTCTTTGGTCGTGGCTCATCCTTTTTGGGCAAAGTCTTAGTGGAATTTGTCCCTTTCTATGTAGAAAATAGCAAGTTCCTCACTTCTCTTTCCTTTTCATTTGCTCTCAGTCCTTCATATGTGAATAAAGGACAAGGCTTTAATGGCCTTTGTCTTGTTTCTAGATTCCAAATTGTCAATTTCAAATCCAAATTCAAATTTCAAACTGATAGATTTGTTTTACCTCTCAATCCTACTATTTTAGGTCGATAATAGAGTCATCTTTTCTTCATTTTGGGGAGGAGATATTTTGGTCGGCTTCCCCTCTCAAAGACAAAGCTTTTTGCTGCTCTTTTTTAAGTTCCAGAACTGCAAATCAAAAATTAAAGTTTCGTTCTTCTAGTTTCCAAGCTTGTAGTAGTCGAGGTCGATAACTCTGGTCGATCTCCTCATCTTGATTCGCTGCCCAAAAAAGGTAAATTTGATTTTAATCATAACTCGTTCTAGTTAATATTGTTATTGTGACAAAAATATGCTTTAATGTCTTGTTTCACTTTTCTTTATTTTTTTAATAAAAAATTATTTGCCGATACCTCTCCTGTATAGTCATATGCTGCTTCCTGCTAATTTTGGTCAATAAAGGCCTAGCTTGTTGATTAAAGTATGAAATGTATCACTTGACTATATGTTGACTCATTACAGTATCCATTTCTATTGTTATCAGTTCATTTTTTGTTTTAGTTCGCTATGGCATTGTAAATACTGCTAAGAATTGCTTTGTGTTGGTCTTCTCTCTACTCACTCTTCTTCGTTCCCATGTTTAATTTGCGTCGAGGTTGCCATATGTTAGGTTAGTTCGATTTCTTCATGTTCCTGAGATGCTTACATATCTGTTGGTTTATTCCTCTGTGCATCAGTTGTAGTCTTTTATTTTTTTCTAAAAAATGCTTCTTTTGATTGTTGATAGTTTTTGTTGTGATGTAAGTCTTAAGGCTAAGGCATATTCAATTTAAATTCTAACTATAGCTTGACTACTCTTCTTAGGTCAGAGGGTTCATGACAACCCATGCTAGAAAAATTGAATAACATGCGGTCTCCGTTGGTTCATTGTTGAAATGATTTCAAATAAGGAATACGCAATTATTGCTTAGCTAATATGATTTGACCTTTCTTTTGCATGTAGTACCAACCTGAGTTTGTTTTGGACTCCACCTTTGCATTCCGGGTCAACTCTAGGCTACTATAGGTTCTTGGAGTTGATTTATATGTTCATAGAGCTAATACAAGGGGTTGTATACATCTGTATACACTAGTATACAACTTGTATACAAAGGCCCAAGAAATATGCAGCAGCTCCCTTTGATGGAAATGGGCCAAAAGCCCAAACCCTTTAACTCTCTTCTTTTATTTTATTTGCACGTTGGTTTTATGTAAATACTAACTTTATTATATAGCTTAGCTTAACTAAATTCCCCGAATGATGAACTATTTTATGTTAATTCTTTTGTTGACTATTGCGTGTCTTATTTTATTTAATCATTTTCAAAATTCTTATTTATTTCAAAATGGTCCAAGTTATTGATCTCTTTTCAAAAATGGGTTACTTTAGTCTTTATAAATTATCTAATTTATTTAAAAAGCTTTTACTCAAATTACTTTATATTTAGTTATAAACCATCTTTTTGAATAATTAGTCAAATTAAGTTTAATCATTGTATAATTGCATGATAGAGACTATTATAAGTGCTAATACCTTCTTAAAATAGTAATATGAACCCTTACCTATTTTTTCTGAAATTTTAGTACTTTTTTTGTTATAGTCTTAAAACAGTTTTAACTTAATTTCTTTAAAAAATTAAGTGGCGACTCTATTTTTTTTTCCTTTAAAAAAATTGGTTTTTGTTAAATTGGTTTAGTTTAAACTGAATTTTTCCTTAAAAAATTATTTTTTGATTAACAAAAATGGCGACTCCGCTGGGGACTTTAATTAGGTTCTAACCATAAGATTTGACTTATTTGACTATCTACTTGGAATATTTGGTAATATTTCTTTATTTGCGCTTTGTCTGTTTTAATTCACATATTTAATTATTGCATTTTCATGGCATAATCCCGCCAACCGGCAATTTAGTTTGTATTAGGATAAGGGAAGTTATGTGGTTATCCGCGGTTGTCCTTTTATAAAAACGTTTTAATATTTCTTTTGAAATAGTAAATTGTAGTTGGTTTATGGTCATCCAACGCCATTTACTATTTCACCCCGGTGTTTGTCCAACTTGGGTCCCAGATCAAATTGACACCTAGAGTAGAGCAAAACTAAAATCCTGTAAGAACATTACCCAACATGTAAGGCGTCCTAGGCCTATTAGAAAAACCACCTCGAGTCCACAGTGGCCTATTGCCCAAATGGACAATCATATTTATGTGTTTAAAATTTAAAGGTTGTATATGCTATTTGTCAAATCAGTTGAGAATTTATTTTAATAGCTTAGTTTAGTCAAAGTTGAATCTTTAAGAGGTACAACTTCATCGAAAGACGTTTGGGAACATCAAGAAGTTCAAGCCAAAGGATTTATTTGAAGGCTTAGTTTAGAATTTTACCTCTCTGCGTGAGACTAATTATTTATATCCCCTTTTTCCCTATTATGTATCTCCATTCAATTTATTTGTAAAAGTTATAATATTTTTGGGGCAATGGAATGTTTCAAATGGCTGAATACATCCTTCAATTCGTTAGGCCTACCTCTGGCTCAAAGAGGTCCCTTTGCGTAATAAGATGCGATAATATATTTATTCTATGTGTTAACATTTTCTTGTTTGCAATATTCTATTCTTATCATATACTAAATTTTCTTTCTTTTTCTTTTTTTTTCTTTCTTTTGTTATGCAATTTTTTTTAAAACAAAATAAAAGTTGACTTTTGCTAGAAGGGAACTGGCGGAACATCTATACTTCACACGGTCTCAAGCCAAAAAATCAATCACGGACTTGCTACTTATTACTTGGGCAACAAAGAAAGATCGTTTTAAAATGGAGTAAAATCTAACCAATGCAACCATGTCATCTGAGCTAAATCTTTCTTGACCCAACAAAAGTGATCTCGCTATATCAAAAGAATCATAAATAACTTCAGAAACCATTGCTCGTTTAGAGCAACGAATTATTGAACTAAGTCATATGGTACTTCAGAATATGTCATCATCTAAAACTCAACCAAATATGACTCCATCTCCTGGTCTTCATCAAAGTATGCTGATGCCACTTCTATTTCCAAGTTTTGATGGGCTTGATTATTCAAATTATTTTACCACTTCTCAACCTATTCAAAGTGCACCACTTATCCATCAAGTTACACAAAATGCTTCTCATACATTCATAGTCGCTCCTTCAAAGGCAAAGTGTATACCGATTTCACATGATGCTACAAATCCACAACACATTCCCTAATATATACTTATGCCACAGGTCCGCCTATGACACAGGTTCAAGAATTATGTCGCCCAGATGTTGATCATTATGTTAAAGCTGAAAAGGAGGCAAAGGTATTTGATGATGAAATGATGAACAACAAGTTTAAGAGTTTGGAAGATGCTATAAGAAGTTTGCGTGGGCTTGGTGGTAACTAAAGTTAAGGTTTGAAGAATTATGTTCTTTTCCTGAGGTAGAATTACCACCAGGTTACAAGATTCCCAAATTTGAAAAGTTTGATGGATTTGGAAACCCTTACTTCTATTTGAAAAGTCTATTGTGAGAAGTTGATTGGTATTGGAAAGAATGAAGGGATCAAGATCAAATTGTTCAACCAAAACTTGACTGGGAAAGCGTTAGAATGGTACTCTAAGCAGGATACTACAAAATGACATACTTGGGATGACTTGGTAAATTCTTTTGTAGATCATTACTAGTTTCATGTTGAGACTGCTCCTGATAGAATCTCGATAATAAAGTTGAAGAAGAAATCAACTAAATTATTTTGAGAATATGCTATACATTGAAGGAAAGAAGCATCTCGAGTATATTCACATATGGAGGAAGTAGAAATGATCATTTTTTTCATTCAGGCACAAGAACTAGAATATTATGAATGAATGCTCACAATGGGTGGAAAGACTTTTGCTGAGGCGATCAAAGCCGGAGACATGATTGAAGATGGTATCAAGAGTGGAAGAATAACAAGTCTTGTTGTGTTGCAGTCCACTAGTAAGGCTCTCCAAACTGGTGCTCTTGGAAATGGAAAGAAGAAAGAAAAAGAAGGCACTGCTGTAATGACTCTTGGATGTAATTCATACCATCGTCAACAACCTTCACAACATCAACCTCGTGCTCTCCATCTACAGTTCCTCCAATACTCTCTACCTTCATACTACCAAGATTCATCATCTTACCAACCTCATCTAATACAACTTCATATCCTGTTTACCACACACAACCATCATATCGAGCTTCACATCCACCACCATATCAAGTCGCACAACCACAACTTTACCATCAAAATAATGCACTCGCACCTTACCCAAATAGGCCTTCCTATAATTTTACACCATTAGAGGAGCCTTAGTGTTTTTTTTGAAAGGTTGCAGGCTTCAGGCTTATTGTTGCCTATAGAGGGTAGAATTTTAGACTCACTGTTGAGGAGTTTTGAACCTTCTAAGACCTATGAATAGCATTTGGGAGTTAAAGGACATTCCACTGACCATTTTTATGCATTAAAACACAAGGTTGAAGACCTCATTGAGATGAAACAAATCACAATCAAGCAGCTGACACCAATTGTAAACGATAATCCACTCTCGAGCCATAATGATGCTTTGGTGAATATGGTTGGAGTAGATAGGAGAGATTGTGATCCATTTGAGTTTGTAGTGCCTATAGGTAGCATAAAAGATTATTCTATTATGGCTGTGTCTTCTCCTACTATAACAGTAAAATGTGTTGCACGTATTGAGATATTAGGAGCACCATGTCAATTACTAGTGTATGATAATAAGGCAGTACCATCAAATTATCAACAAGCTGTGATGGAATGTTGAGGAAAAGATATAGTTGCTGATAAGACTAAGATTTTAGGTATGACGTAGTCTCGAAGATGTTATACGCCAGAGGAACTTGCAAATGTGCCTTCCAGAGGATTATGACAAATGCTGACGTAAAAGATTTTTTGAGAAAAATTAAGTCAAGTGAATATTCAATTGTGGATCAGTTGAAGAAGACCAATGCCCAGATTCCAATTCTTTCTTTACTATTAACCTCAGACTTACACAGAAATGCACTATTGCAGATCTTGCGTGAAGCATATGTTCCAATTGAAACATCAGATGAAGCATTAGCTAGGATTGTTACGCGTGTATTTGAAAGTCATCGAATCTGCTTTGACAATGACAAACTACCTATAGAGGGATGTGCTCACAACAAAGCATTACACATAAGCATTCAATGTCTTAATATGTTCGTATCTAAGGTGTTGATTGACGGAGGCTCCAGACTATGAAAAAGGTATGATATTAGCAAGCTCAGGAGGAGTATATGAATATTCGAGCTTTTGACGGAGCGAAGAGAAGTCCCATTGGAGAAATTGAATTGAACGTATTGATTAGGGCAGTTAAGTTTGTCATGGAATTTCAATTACTTGATATATCCACGACCTATAACATGTTATTGGGATGACCATGGATCCATATTGTTGGAGCTATGCCATCTACTTTGCATCAAACTGTCAAATTTGAGTGGGACCAACAATTCATATATATACATAGAGAATGTGATACATCCATCTATCGAGAGCAATATACTCCATTTATTAAAGCAACTAGAGGGTTTGATGGAGAAGCATATCATGCATCGAAAGTTGTTGATGTTACTAATGTGTGTGAAGAGAGTAAAATTGAAAAATCTAAAATGTCATGTGCCGTGATCGTAGTCACGAAGGAGATGTTGAAGAATAGGTACCAACTTAGATTTGGGTTTTGAAAGACATTAAATGAAAGAGTTGAGCCTATGGATCTGCACAAAAGTCAATTTACATATGGATTGGGATATGAACTAACTAATGAGGAGGTAAAGAAAGCACGTAAGATAAAAAGAAAAGAGATTGTCTTATCAAAACCAATTTCAACTATTGATCAAAGTTTTTCAAAACCTGTCATTGCCAAAAGATCAGATCTTTCTATTGAAATCGCTTATGATGACATTGTTGATGGGATAAAGAATTTGTTTTTGGAGGATCAATATGATCATGCTGTGCTAATTGAAGATATTGCTGAAACATTAGTTGCACGAGTTGTCGAGCCTAGCTTTGAGTTAAAGAATTGGAGTTACAAGTCGGCCTTGGTTCGCCGGGAGTTTCAGTAGTTTAAGTTATTTCTCTTTTGTAATAGGCCAGAGGCATGAGCTGAACCCTTTTTTAATGTATCTTTTTGCTTCTATATTTTGTTATGGCTTTTTAATTGAAGACTTTACTTTTTTGTATGAATGAACTACAATTGACCTGACTTCCTTTTGGATACGTAGGCAGCCTACATTGGGTGCAGTCCCTTCATCTTAAAATTTATCAAAAATTTTCTTTTGTATTTGACTACGTATTGACCAGATTCCCTCGATGGGATACATAGGCAGCATACATCGCCTTCAGTCACTTTATTAGAAAATCTTTTTCCCTTTTTATTCTTATGCCTGAACTATGTGTGATCTGATTTTCTTTTTGATACGTAGGCAAACCACCTTGGATTTAACTCCTTTACTTTTAAAATTTTTAAAATCCTTATATTCTATTTTTTATGAACTATGAGTGGCGTGATTTTAGGCAATTCGAGGAGGACTCGGCCTCTACCTTTTAAATTAAAGATTTTTTGCTTTGTTGAATCATTTTTCTCTTTATTTTTAATTATTATTATTCAAATGTCTCCAGCACTAAAAACAGGGGCAAATTCTCTCGAATCGACTTAATTGCATTTTTATCTTTTAAAGCTTTCTTTTCTCTCTCATATGAAATCGACTATCCTTAGTACTTGAAACTGGGACAATTTTTTTTCTTTTCTTCTTTGTTTTTAGCATTGATTTTTTTTGACATTCAACTTTTTTAAGTTGAGTTTTATTTAAATCTGAGTCTTTATAGCCACTAAGTAGAGTTCTTTTTTGAAGTTGCCTAAGTCTTTCAAAATGACTCTCTCATATTACTTGCTGCTGAGACTGCCCGACGAATGATATGCATACAATGGAATATCGAAGTATGTCGACGCACCAAGGCAAGAATCCGCTCAAGGGATAAGTTCCCCCTAAAAGCACAAGTTAACCAATTTTTGTTTAAACTCACAATTTTTCTTTGATGAGATAGACACAACTAATACACACATGGTGGATATGATAGAATATTTTTCTTCCTTTAAATTAAATGTGGACAAATATTTAGCATGTGTTCAAATTATAATGGTAGATGATTCTCAAGAGTAGATTATGAGTTTGAATTCACTAACATTATCACCATTTTATACATATTCGTTTTATTTAAATTATCTCACAAATTCTATTAGTATATAGTATCCATTAGGCGATAGGATATCTGTGGATATGATTGTGGCATTAGCGTATTTAAAGATCCTTCAAGTGGACATAATTCAATTCTCCTCTAGCTTTCTTATGAATGTGGACACTATCTTTGTTCATCTTGCTCTTAGCGTGGACATTGTTCAGCTCTCCATCAAATTTTGAACATGGGGGTGTATATAAATTCATCACCTCAATAAAGGGTTGTGAGCATTTTTTTTCCACTCTCAACAATATATGAATTTTTACAGTTGACGCTTATTTTTATCTTGTGGAAGTTTCTAACGATTCGTGGAGATATGATTATGAATCTAATCTTCTTCGAATTTAATATAAATGTGATTGCATAGTATGAATTTAGTTTCCCTGATAAAAGGATGTGGATGTGGAATAAGTTCTTTAGTTCTAAGAGTTTGTGGAAGTGGATTTAAAAATTTTTCATTGTGGATGTGGATTTATTTTTTGCAAGTGGATTTAAATGCATATGACTAGGCCGTTGGAGCCACGCTGTCTAAAGTGCAGACATGACTTCACTGTGTTTTACATAGTCTACAAAGCATCTAAATAAAGAAAAACATCTAGCAAGGGTCAGGACAGGCCCCGCCTCAACCAACTGTGTAATAAAAATATGTAAGCTCTAGACATGTACAAAGCCTCGAAGCAACCTGGAGCTTGATGACACTAGCTGAATATCTTGTACTCCTACTGGGGAGATCTATTAGCACCTATACCTACAGCATGAAATGCAGGTCCCCTGTAAGGAACGTCAATACAAGATAATGTACTGAGTATGTAAGGCAGTATGTACTGTATATGAAGTAACAACTCAAATGAAACCATGCATCTGTGGAAGATCAGGGACCACTGGACCACCCTTAGTTATGCTATGGAATCATGTACTTTATGTCCGTTATATCGCTTTACCTTTATTGTAAAATCTGTACTGTAAAATCTGTGCATAGCTATAATCAAATGACCAACTAATCAATGGTAAATTATATCGGGATTGTCCCTATGCCAGGTTCTTTCTGAACCCCCTTGGGCTCCACCCGTAATACTGTATTGGGATCATCCTTATGCTAGGTTCTTCTTGAACCCCCTCAAGCTCTACCCATCAAACTGTATACTATATCTTTCAATTACCTTTGAGATAATTCTTTTGGTGGCCATAATATTAGAGTTGTAGGTTTGTATAGGTAACATGTGACATGTGGATAATCACACAAGATGACATGATAATGAAAAGAGTATGTTACGTAAATAGTAAAATTCATATGAAATGAACCAACTTGTGAACTTTATTTAGTAACAAGAACTCATATAACTTGGTATCCAAGCATGTATGCAGTTTTAAAGGTGACTATGTATGGAATCATATGAACATGTACAAGAGTGGACACATGGTTAATAGTTGTGTCGGGGTTGGTGAATGCCATTATGTACCAAGGAGAGAGCTATATTTCATGCGAAGTGATATGAAATCAAGTAACCTTACATACCTCATCGTTGGACCTTGTTACTACCTCGAGATAACCTTCCCTTCCTACAAATACTTATCTACAACAGAGTAAGTGATAACACTGAAATTAATAGCCAATAGATACACCTTGGCATCCCAATCACCTAAGAAAATAATACATGGGCAGCAAGCGGGTGTTCATCAACCCGGGAATATTCCTTTAACCTTTATGCCCCTAATCATATTTTATAATATGCATTAGCATGTACACATCATGGACAACCTATTTTAAGTCCATAAAGCCTTACAACAGCCCACAAAGCACAATACATCACAATTCTACACAATCTAAAAACGGACAGCATAACATTACCTTCCTTCGCTACATTTTGACGCTGATAACTCCAAACCTATTCCAACTTTAACCAAACTATTCCAACAACATTTACACATATACACAGGACTTAAATAGTACTATAACATCACTTAAGAAGTCACTAAGGACGTGAGCTAATAGCTTTACATACAACAACCCGGAAGTTTCAATCAACATGACGCTTAAGATAACTCGATAAAATGCGCTTGTTAAATGAAACCAAAATTAGGGCAGCAACCTCAGGGTGATGTTTATAACTCAAACCATGTTAACAACACCAAGTTTGCTTCATAATATAACTTAAAAACAATAGAGAAATCACCAAAACAAAAAGGAAAAGGTGCAGCAACTTTCTGCACAGAATCTGTCCAACCAATTTCAGCAAGTGTAGCTAGCATCTATTCCTTGTTTCTCATGATAACACTATACTAAACACACAACTATAATTACATACCTTTATGTTCAAGGTGTAGAGTCTCCTTAAGAACCCTAAAGAAGTCATTTGTCTGCTTCACAAAGTTGAGAGAAGTTGAGAGGAAACTTAGAGACCAAATCGTTTTTTTTTTGTGTTCAAGTGTACAATAACTTGTGGAGCAGCTTTGGAGCCCTTTATATAGGGATATTATGCCGACTATCTTTAATTCTTGACCATACTATACCATACATAATCAAGTTGCTTACCTACCAGCCCGACTCTCAAATTTGGGCCTTTTTGGAGCACCAACTTGATGGACTTGGGCTGCCTATTTTCAGCTTTCACTTACTTAGTTTGGGGCCCAATTTGTTAAGTGCATTGTGATGTCTTTAGGCCCTTTTTATTATACTTATTGGGTTGAAAATATAGCACATTTATGATACTAAAACATGGGCCAAGGGTACACCCTTAACATGGACTTTACTCATAATCAAATTTAGACAAATTCGACGTCGAGCCTCATCTCCATTTAACTAGCGATTTTAAGATAAGCAAGTAGGTGACTCACCTGCTAGCTTCTAAGTCCTACAAGCACCTCAATTCTTTTACTTCATTTAAGGTTGTAATCTCCTTAATTTGCTTCAAAAAATGTGTACACTCGACCCAAAGAGTGTTAAACGCACATATAGCCCATTAACACCAGATTCAAGTACTTTTGAAAATTAGCGCTAGTTTGACCAAACCATGTCTTTCTTCATTTCCATTATACTAGTATTGTAAGGTGTGGGTTGTTACAAGACAACAAGCATAGTATAACAATATGATATGTATGTTCAATGTGCAACTAAAACATGCTTAATGAGCTCATGCTCATATCAAATATCATATGTGTAGAAGAGACCAAACTAGCTATTAAAGGAATAAACCCCTTGGTGGTTGTGTAGTATAAACCCCTCATATGGTTGACGATAATCACATCTTATCAACATAGTGATGAAGTATAAACCCCTCGCATGGTTGATGGGTATAAACCTTCAACATAGTTACCCGGACTCTTGTCCCCCCGGATTGGATATGGTCTAATGCAATACTTTATATAGGACTTATCATATGCTCTATTGTAACACTTCATATAGGAATAATTGTATACATAAGCTCATTTTATCACATAACATCATTAGTATCATATCTCAACATAAGCTCATTTCATCATCATAACATCATTCATATCATATCTCATGCTTTGAACATTTAATTTCTCAAAAAACCACATCTGCACATTTTATCAAACAGTTTGAGGGTGTGAAAAGGGGGTAAAAGACCATGCAATTTAGAGATGAAATCATCAAGAAAACCTATTGTGAAACCATCAATCAACACCTTGCAAAACAGTCAAGACATTCACATCAAAACCCCTCATCAAACACAATGTTAGATCCAAGATTTAGAGCTCAAAACAAGTTAAAACAACCATAATTTCATGAATAAAAATCAATGTGCTATAGATTTCTCAATATACAAGACCCACATGTAAATTAACTTTAAATCATGCAATATTAGTAAAAAATAAGCTTAGGTACCATGGGTGAAAGGACCCAATAGTTCAACACCACACACCTTAGCTTTGGAGAAGTTCTTGGTGAAGTTTGAAAATGGACGCTTGAAGCTTTAAGAAAATCCTTAGTTCCAAATGAGGGTTTTGAGTCTTAAAAATTTTGGAGTGAAAATATGGTTAAGTGTTTTGGGGAATATTAGCAAATCTTTAGGATAATATAAGGGTGAAATTTGGCTAAGTATAAATAAAAACACGTTTGGGAAACTTGGGCCTGACTTATGGGCTTTAATGCAAGAGATGAATCTACTCTTGTCTACCACATCAAGGACTGGTTCATTTTGGAATTGGAATTTGACCCTATAGGTTCTACAATCAATAGAGGTATAGCATGCATGCAACCAATCCATACAAATAATGATATCAAAATCAATCATGTCCAACTGAACAAGATCATAAGGCAATATTTTTTACAAGATGCAAATGGGACAATTTCTATAGACGTTTCTAGAAATAATAGACACACCAATAGGAGTAGATGCCTCATATGACTCACACAACAATTCGAGCTCAAAATGAAACGTTTTGGCAACAAAGGGAGTAACAAAAGAAAGTGTGGAACCCGGATCAATCAATGCATAAACATAAAACTCGAAGACTTTTAACATACTGGTGACAATTTTGGCTACCTCATCAATCCCTTATCTCCTATGCAAAGCATAAAACTGATTGTGCCTTTGGGAACCACCTTTTTGACCACCTCTCCTTTGGCACCCTAGCCTTGAGAACGAACATCCTTACATTTGTTGGGATTTTGAGGACAATCTATTGCCTTATGGCTATTTCCCCACAACCATAGCAAGAACTGGTATTCCTCAAGCATGGGCCACCCTTACTACACTTTGGACACACATCAATAGGACCCACACCACTATTACCTTGATGAAACTAGCCACCCTTGCAACTTTGGAGCTTACCATCAAAACAGGACCTCTTGGCCTTAAGACTCCTCCTCTTCCTCGACTTTTCCTCCTCTATTTATTCAGAATAGGTCATCAAATAGGACAAGTCCATGTCACTAATAAACATAGAGGACCAGCACTTCTTCACTCACTAAATCGAAAACACCTATCACAAATTTATTCATCCTAGACCTTGAGTTGGTTAGCAAGTGTGGAGTATATTTTGAAAGTTGGTTGAACTTGAGGGCATACTCCCTCACACTTATAGAACCTTGTCTTAAATTCATAAATTCTACCACTTTGGCTTCCTAAACTCAAGAGGAAAAAACTATTAAGGAAAGCTGCCTTGACCTTCTCCCAAAGTACCACATTGTTGACTCCCTTCTCCTCTTTCCATTGATTTGACCATATTTGTGCTACTCCTTTGAGTTGGTAAGCCTCCAACTTTGCCTTATCCTCCAAACTAACACCCATGATTTCCAAAATCTTGTAAACCTCATCAATGAATTCTTGAGAGTCCTCATTCACCTTTGACCCACGGAATTTCGGGGGATTCATCCTCATGAAATCTCTCACCCGAAATTCTTGAATAGGAACATGAGGGGATTGGGCCCCTTGGTTGGCTTGAATAGCCACAACTTGTGCAACCAAAGTGAGAGCATCCTGTTGCTCTCCATTAGTCGGTTACTCCTTGGGTGTGTGGGCTCATCTTCCTCTCGTGTTAGGTACGATCTATCATAGTAAAAGACAATCATTAGGGGAAAACCTTACCTCAACTTCTATAGCATGACATAGAGTAAGAAGAAGGAAAACATATCCCAAACACCACATCGCATATTGCTCATAGTTGTGGGGCACTATACTACCATGAACAAAACTATAATCAATGCGGTGTATTGGATGGCAAGGACCACTAACAACCTAGTGCTCCAATACTAAGTTTGTCACGATCCAATCCTAGAGCTTAGACGTGACAAGGCATATGGGGAACCTAAAGAGACCCCAAGCAAGTCTCTTAACATATCATTACACATGCTTGGTCGCAGAAGCAAAAAAATCACAACAAGAGGTAGTAAATAGGGATGATCGAGGCAAAGGGACCTCTTTCATATCATAATCAACAAGAGCCAAGGGAGAGTCAAAGCTCATAGCATAATATATATCATTTCCAACAACACCTCTGCTACATAGATAAGAGCGGCGACCAAGACAAGTAACCAGGCACACCCTCATAACCAATACATATATAAAAGAAAGATACTCTTAGAATATAGCATAAGATAATAAACATTGTCTCCGGATTTGAGGACTTCAACAATCTTGGGAGAAATCATACTAGCCATGTGGAGGAGGAGGATCAAGCGGGGCTCTGATTCCTACATGGTAACATCGTATAGGTATAGAGTATGTGTTAGTTTATTTGAATGTACTAAGTATGTAGGATGCAATTCAACAATAGGTAGTCAACATAGACAAAATGCATAATAATATCCATTAGATAGCATAACAACAATATGTCATGTATAAAGGATGCTTGAAATATAGCATGCTTATATAGAACATATACATATATGGCAAGTGACCATCAATATAGGAAATCAAAGTACAAACCCCTTGATGTTGTCAATGTGGTACCAAGCCCTCACTATTGTTAAATGGGCCTACTACCCTTCGTACAAGGTAACCAATGTAGAAACCCCTCATTTGGTTAATGAGGTACCAACCCCTCAATATGGTTATACGAGCCTATTACCCCTCGTACTAAGCAACCAAGGTACCAACCTCTCAATGTCGTTATAAGGGCCTACTACCCCCATACTAGGCAACTAAGGTACCAACCCCTCAATATCGTTACCTGGGCCTACAACCCCCTGAGCTAAGCTTGGTCGACTCACAACACTATAGAAGTTCATCATGAAGTTAACATATATACAATGTAATTTCATCATCATATATGAAACCATGGTGTGCCAACTAACTATTACCTATTGTCCCAATCAACCTCCCTTTGATCAGGTTTGGTTGATTAGATGAGAATAAATCAATTGAATCATATCATCTACTCCCCTTTTCCTATTCTTCACTACCTTGGTTGAGATCATGATAGTAGGCAGGGTTTGATGTTGGCCAACTCCAAACAACAGTCATAATGAAGGAAAATAGAAAATACATACAAAATCCCAATCATAGAAATTCAATAAATCTAGGTCATCTCAAGTCAATTACCCATGTTTCCTACAACCCCAAGTTGTTGGTGCTTAGCTACTCATGGCTAAGGCAAAACCAATAATGATACAAATACAACACATAGTTGAGAATTTTACCCAAAGTAATGAAAAGAGATACACGATAAGTTGCAAACCAAAAGTTGATAGATTGAGAATGAATATGAAGTAGGATTTCCACTCCCCCAAAGTGGGTTGTACAAAATAAAATGAAAATTTATGCTAAAACCCTAAAATATTCTAGAGAATATTCAAAGGCAATATTCAATGTTCCAACTTTGTGATCCTTAAAAATAAACTCTAACTTAAAGCATTTATAGTAGTGACAAAACTAACCCTAAAAATTACACAAAAAAGACAGCTGGCAGCTGGTACGCTTTGTAGATATGACTCGTAAGGTGACCTATGAGTCGTAATCGAGGTCTCATATTTGGTATTTGGCATTTTGGATTCAACTGGTATGAACCACTAGTACAAGTCATTGCTTAGGCTACGAATCGTGTGCTTCTCTCGTAGTCTTGGCCTTCAATTTTTTGTCCAAAGTCTTGGCTCTCTACTCCTTGCTACGAGTCTACCTATAGAGTTATTATGAGACTTACGACTCATTTGATAGACTCATAGGGCTGACCTGTTAGACCCCGTAATTAACTAAATAGACATTAAGTGCTCAATTGGGGAAATTATTGTGATTGAGGTGTCTTTTAAGTTTTTCTAACCTATGGTGCGGAAGTATGGGATTAAGCGAATTTTCACGGGAAAAAGTTAGTTGAATTTGGGAGTCCTTAATCGGATTTAAATATGAAAGTTTGGGGACCTACTTGAGCAATGGGCTAACTAGGAGCCCTTGGGTGCAATTTTAATAATT
>JAOTQJ010182738.1:0-22881 GCA_025642045.1 Solanum sejunctum | reverse complement strand
TTAAGGGTGTAATTGTAAGCCATGCTTTAGAATTTTAAATTGATCTTATTGTTAGTCTAAGAAGAATGTAAAGAAAAAGCCCAAGTATATCCCAAACCACTTGACTATTTGGGCGAAAAATAGATTAAGAGGAAAGCAGGAAATTGGCAGACAAGTCCATTAGATTTGATGCCCATTTAGGACCAATTTTGGGTAACTAGCTACTTATTAATCAACCTAGGTATATGAGGTATTATTTGGTCAAAGGTACCAAAGAAATTCGTCCAAATGAGGCCTTTAAAGAGGTGTTACAAGCAGCAAAACTTCATTTACTCTTACACTTGGAAAAATTTCAGCTTTCCCCATTTTCTCTCTACACTTTCTTAAACTATCAAAGCAGCCACAAGGGAACTTCTAGGATCTTGAAGGAACACCTGGTTCATGAAGAACAAAGGTAAGTAATTATAGTTGCATATTTAGTATGTTTTCTTCATGAAAATAAAGAAGTATATGATAATATGTTACGCTGAAAATTTTTGACAGCATGTGTTCAGAAAATTGCTGCACACTTGCCTTTTGTTTTAGTGACTTCTATATAGTTTCTGGGCTATATTATGAATATAATTTGATATTATTAACATGGTTTGAGTTATAGATATTATCCTAAGGTTGCTTCCCATATTTTGGAATCATTTAACAAATGAGTTTTATTGTGCTATCTTAAGTGTGATGTTGGTTGGAAGTTGTGGGTTGTTGGATGGAAATCTATTGGATCACATCCTTCATGACTTCTTGGGTGATGTTATAAGACTGTATTATCACTATTTGTAGGTGTAAATATTGTTGTAACAGTTTGGATAGAGTTGAAAAAGGTTTGGAATTGTCGACGTCAAAATATAGCCAAGGGGGTAACGTTATGCTGTCCATTTGTAGGTTGTTTAGAATTATAATATGTTGTTCCACGACCTTCCCCTATTTTGGGACTATTTTTGGACAATATTAAGACTGGTTTTATGTGGTAAAAACATTGGAAACAATTTAGGTAAAGTTAAAATAGTTTCGGAATTGTTGACGTCGAAGTGTGGTAAAAGGATATAAAGTTATGCCGTTTGTTTGTATATTGTGAAGAATTATTATGTGTTGTGCTTTTTGGAGGTTTTTAGGACTGTTAAGGTTCTTAAAATAAGATGTACATGACATATACATAAGAATGGTTGTTAAAAAATACATTAATAAGTGAAAAGGCTCAAGAAATGCCTTTGCGTCACTAATTGAAAACTTGTTGTCCGGGTGATCATTTTTATGATATTAGGCTGTCAAGAAGTGTTCCCTTGCAGCTAATTCTAGTATTATTACCTCATATGATGTAGATAAATTTTTGAGGGAAATCCATCCACTTCAAGGTAGTAACGGGGTCATACGATGAGGTATGTAAGGCTACTTGATTTCGTACCACTTGGCATGAAACATAGATCCTTCGATAAGTAAAGGCATTTATCTACCCCAACATGACAAATAGCCATGCCTCCACTCTTTCACATGTTCATAAGCTTCCCTATATATATATTTACCTTCAAATCTACATACATATGTTGTTTCATTTCATACGCATTTCATTGTTTATATAACATACTCTCTTCATTGCCATATTGTTTTGTATGATTATTTACATGTCACATACTGCATATACATCCTTATAGCTCTAATATTATGACTACCAAAAATTTCATCTCAAGATAAATTAAAGATAAAGTATATTGTTTTGATGGGTGGTAGCCCGAGGGGTGAAAGAATCACCTAGCTAGGGACGATTTTATCACGGGTGGTAGCCTGAGGGGTTAAGGAAGAACCTAGCCTGGGACGATCCCTATACAATTGTACCACTGATCAGCTAGTCATTTATACTACATAATGTACACAGATTATATAGTAAAGGTAAAGCTATATAAAAAACATAAAGTATACGATCCCAAAGTATATCCAAAAGTTGGTCTCTTATCACACAATAGTGCATAGTTTCATTGAAGTTGTTACAAATATATATTATTTCATGCCTAACATACTCAGTATATTATTTTGTACTGACATCCCTTACGGGGGACCTGCATTTCATGCTATAGGTACAGGTGCTAGTAGATCTCCCTAGTAGAGTCCAAGACATCCAGTTGTGGTTACTAAGCTCCAGGTTGTTTCAAACTTTGTGTGTGTCTAAAGCTTATATGTTTGTATCGTATACTATGACGACCCTTATCTGATACTTTCTCTTATCTAGAGACTTTGTAGACTGTGTAAATTAAAGTGTCGTCATGTCTCATACTTTCGACACCGTAGCCCCAACGGCCTAGTCGCATGCATTTCCTTTTGGATTATATCACTGTTTACTTGCATAAAGGCATGTTAAATATAGAAATCCTTTATAAAATGTATAGGAAGTACATAAATATAGGTTGATTCTCCTGAGCCTTATTGGTAATGGGTGCCTGTACACCCTAATGGAACTTGGGCGTGACAGGATCTTCCTAAGATGACTGGGGCATCTAAGTCAACTTCACAATCAAGTATCAAAACTATGAGGAATATGAAATCCTTAAGTCAGAGTACCACGTCATAGAGTATCCCCAGGCGGTTCTTCACAGTCTTGTCTGCCATCAACAACTACATTGTAGTTGACATAGAGTCTCCTGAGACCAACTTCTTGAACATTACAACTGACATTAAGTTGATATTGGCTCCTAAATTGCATAATGTCTTTGCAAAGTTGAAGGTTCCAATGGTGCAAGGTATGGTGAACACTTTTGGGTCTTTTTTCTTCTGGACCAAGGTCCTTATAGCAATCTCTCCTGAATGGTGAAGATCATTAGAAAGATCTTGGTTCTTAGTCCTCTTCTTGGTCATAAGATCCTTCATAAACTTGGCATACCCAGGCATTTTATCCAATGCATCTATGAGTGAGATATTGAAAGAAAGACACTTTGGCTTAGAGATGAAATTTTGAAATTTTCCCTCTGCGTTCTTCTTCTTGTGCCTCTGAGGGAAATGTGGTAGAGGCTTGATATGGGTTTTAACTTCCTTGGTGTTACCACTTCACTGCTTACCCCATCACTGCCTTATCATCCCTAGCTTCAGTATCCTTGTTTTCCACCGTCTGCTCACGAACCTCATCATCATCCATTGACCTCACTGGGTCGATTGTTTGCTTACCACCTCATGTAGTCATTACTATCCGCCTCCCATCATTCTTTGGATTCTACATTGTGTTTCTTGGCAGTGTACCTTTATGACACTAATTCAACTATGTAGATATTTTACCAAATTACTGCTCCAACTACTTGATAGCCACAACGTGAGGCTTAATTTTTTGATTAATACATGAAATGTTGGCTTTCATCCCATTCAGAGTCTCATCTTGTGCATCAATCTTCTTCAACAACTTCTAAAACATGTCTTCAATCCTCAAACTACCAATCCGGAATCCTGATTAAATGATAGCACATATGGACCATTTTTATACCCATCTCTCTGATCCTAATCTCTATCTCTGTATTGTCCTCTATTTCTGTCATAGTAACCTCCTTGATTGTTATCCCTATATGCATTGTCACTTTTGTATTTTTGACCATGATTCCCTTGTCCTTAGCACCAATAGTCTTGATTGGATCCTTGGGCATTGGTCCAAAAATCCCTCATCTAATAAATCATAACTAAGTGTCTCCTTCATAATATGGCTCCTCATACATGGGTGCTCCTAGCAGCTGATGACTAACTGCATTTACTCATGCTAGACTTTGCTTCATTAGTAACCCAACATCAATATTAATCTGTGCTAGCTCTTGCATCACATCTTCATTAATCTTAGCTTACTCCGAATTTGTACTGACTGAAAATGAACTCTTCATTCTAGAGTTATCCCTTGTGTCCTGTGCACAATTTGTCTTTTCCATCTTCTCCACGTTTGACCATAACAAGAAAAGGGTAATTCAAAAATGAGCCTCTAGTTATAGTGTCAGCCACAACTTTGCAATTGTCATCTAAGGCCCGATAGAAGATCTCCACAAAGGAATGATCAACAATCTTATGGTCTGGCAAAATTCTTAAGCATTTAGTGAACCTCTCCCAAATGGCACCTATATAATCTCTAGACAACTACTCCAAGTTGTTAATCTAATCCTTTAGCTTCAACTTTTTTTTATTTGGGAAAATACCCCTCCATGAAGCCTTTTTGCATTTCTGCCTATGTAGTGATAGAACTTTGAGGAAGTTCGGATAAGCATATTGTCGCTTCACTTGTGAGAGATAATTGTCAAACATGTAGCCTAAAAGCATCAATGGAAAATTTTTGATGTCCCATCATGCTCTTATAGACGAAGACAACATTGTGTAGATGGTTATGTTGATTCTTTGTTGTAGGCCAAAAAACAACCATCTATGCTACAACATCTGTAGCAACGCAATCGAAATGATAAACTTGGTATCTTACAGTACAGGAGGTAGCACGATTGTTCCTATAATATCCACTATTGTAGGATCAAGTTTGTAAGGATTTCACCCATTTTATTCACTTGTTGAGCTTATGGTGTATTCACATCCTCAGATGGGGGTGGTTCTTCGTTATTTTGATTGAATGGAATGTTTGCAACATTGTGTGCATTATCTTGGGCCATTCTTTGGATCTCAAGATTAAACAAAGTCAAGAGATTGCGTCAACTATGAATACTGCCATACACTACACCACTATACAAGAAGAAAAAAATAAGAAGAAAACATAAAATAAGAAACATATGGATTAACTCACAAATCTAAAAGTTGAATTCCTCGGCAACTGAGTCAAAATTTGATCACACCTAAACTACACCTCCCAATTAACGTATAAGTGGTTGTTGTTCAAATATTGAATTTACTAATCATTAGGGTCGATTCCATAAGGAATAAGGTTTAGACTTTGAATAATTAACATCAATTAGAATAAATCAATTGACTTATCTTCTAAAGAGGGGTTTGACAAAAAGAAATAATTAAACCAAACCTAATATCAAATAGTCAAATGCAAGTGTTGTGAATTCAGTCAATAAAGTAACTAGGATATTATGTTCCCTATGAATTCCTAACTTTGTATAACCAAATAGTCGTAACCTTTTATAGTGTGTAGCATACAAAACTAGTAAGTTACATTCACCCAGCACTTTGATCTACTCACTAAGAAAATTTTACCATATCATTTGATACACCCTTGAGGTGTTGCATTACTAACTCTTACCTTGTATCAGTATAACCTTCCCTTGATCCATTTAGGTTGATTAGATGAGTGTAATTATATCGAATCTTATTATTTTACCTCTTTTCCATTCATTACCCTTTTATCTTATAAGTAAAAATAACACAAGTTCTAACGTTTGCAACTATTAAAAAACATTCAAAATGAAGAGATAAATAATAGATGAGTTTTTGCTTGGTTGGTTCTTCAAGGTTTTCGCTGAAAGACCCCTCATATGCTTCCGAATGCGCCATAATTTTAATTTCCACATATCTCAAAATTCATGCATGATTTTAAAAATTCGACTTCATATTCTCGTTTAGGAAGCTAAATTTGGTGGGAAATAGGTATAACCATGATTTTAGAAGACCCATAGCGAAAATTATTTTTTTTTAATTTTTTTGATTTCTAGTGTTTGTCCGCGCCCAGGCCACGACGCGCCTGGGGCACGGACTATTGTAATTTGTGATCCATGTCTGGTCCGTGTTATGCCTGGGGCGTGAACAACTGATAATATTTCCATAGTTTGTCTCATTTCGTCTAACGACATTAGAGTAATAGCCCCATGGCCATTTAAACATGCAATCTTCCATAATCAACTATTTTCAACTCTATATCTCACAAACTCCTCTCTAAAATCTCTCCAAGACTATATCAAATCTCTCATTCAACTTTAAGGATCTCAAACTAAAGTTTGGTACTCAAGAACTCATCTCAAGCTTCAAGTCTCATTCAAGTTCATTTCAAGAAATACAATGTTTAACGTATGTGGGTCTTCATCCATATATCCTTTTACCAATGGAGACCAACCTTCTCTTTTTATGAAAATTGCATGTTTTCAAGCTATATTACCTATGCTTATCTTTTATTATGAAATATGAATACAAATTATGTTGGGGCTTTATGATGTATTGATTGATTATGCATGAATATGTATTTCAAGCTTATTCCATGAATTAATTTTGTCTATGGAGACTATGCATGATTTGAGCTATGAAGCTATGAACTATTATGAGCTTTTGTGATGGATTTCAAGATACCCTAAATGAGGTTTCTACTACCATGTTGATGGGTTGAATTGGATTGATTTTACTCATCTTGTTTTACTCTTGAATTGAATGATTTTGAACAAGTATGATGAACCCACCATGTGTTTGATAAAATTATATGACAAGAATTCTCAAGTGTTGATGAACTAATACATGATTTCCAAGTCAAGTGATTTCAAGATAATTAAGGGCTTTCAAGCATGTATTGAATTCATGAAAAGTACCTATAATTTTTCAAGTATCAAGTTGAGCACTATTTTAAGAATTTTTTACCTCTTGTAAGCCATTCATGTTAAAGCAAGGGATCTTTTATGATGATTATCTACTGTCATGTTCAACTTAGGGTAACTAGTAGAGATCAAACATATTTATGAGATACTCTTGTCATGTTATCATAT
This sequence comes from Solanum sejunctum, assembly GCA_025642045.1. NCBI lineage: Eukaryota > Viridiplantae > Streptophyta > Magnoliopsida > Solanales > Solanaceae > Solanum > Solanum sejunctum. The sequence continues at coordinate 16,204 of JAOTQJ010182738.1, read as the reverse complement.
ATCTTACAAGTTACTCATGATATTACTAAGTTATGATTATTTCAAGTATTCCATGAGATTTGACTTAGCACCGACTGAGGCTTAAGGTAGGGGCTGGACTCAAGAGGTCCTTATATAAGGTCTTTGGACTCTATGTGCTACCATAGGATTATGAATATTACCCTTGCTATACTAATAGATCCATCTGGTTCATGTTATCATGTTTGGTCTACCTTGGCAAGTAAACCACACTTTCTCGGGGGGTGTCATACCTGGTCACCTCTACCAAGGGGGTGTCATGCCCTGGATACCAAGTTGTAGCTGCTTGGTCTATGTTGGTTGAGGTCTCTTCCCACATACGTATAATATCTTATGCAAGTTGAATTTTTTACAAGCATGTTTTATTACAAGCATTGATCATGTATGTCATATTGAGATTATATATGTCCATCGCTTATGATTATGCATTTTGAGTATTGATGTCTTGTTGCATTGTACCCCTCATACTTAGTATATTTAAATGTACTAATGCATTCTCTATACCTATATGATATTACTATGCAGGGATTGGAGCTGCTTTTGATCATCCTCCTTCACGTAACTAGTTCAGTACTTCGAAGAAAGCTTTTGTGAGTCCTCAACTCTGAGGATGATATCTAAATTACACTTTCTATGTTGAGACTTTTTTAGTTGAATACTTGTTATCATGAGGGTGAGCCCGGGAAGTGTCTTACTCCCCGCTCAATTCTAAGTTAGAGGTGATGTTGGATACTATGTTTTATATATGCTATGAGCTTGACTCTTTTTATGTTTTTAAGATTATCAAAGACTTCCCTTACTCCAGCTTTCTCGTTTTATTAATTGACTCTTGTTATTTCTTAATTTTGCTTCCGCAACCAAGGATGTGCCCATGTTACAATCAAGAGGCTTATTTGGGTTGTCTTCGGACTTCCTATTCATTGGGTTACATCTAGGCCCTAGGCTTGGGTCCGATACTCACAACCCTAGTTGTGGATTTAGCTACTCATGTTCATTGTAGATGAAACAGTTATGGTCTGGAATTGTATAATTAAACACTTACAATGATGAATTAATGAACATGAAATTGAAATTCTTCACAAAAATCATAAGATTATAATACGAAGATAATGTCAAAAGTAGTTCGCAAGAAATCTCTTACAACATGGTAGTGTGTCAAGTATTAAGTTCTGGACGTTCTTACTGCTCTCCCTATCTGAAAAACCAAAAAATCTATTTATAATAAAAGGAAACCAAATCCTAAATATAATAGGAGAACTAGAATCGGGAACATTGGTAAACATAGTTACGGGTCATAGATGGAATCATGGCCTATGCTGGGCATCATAGACTGTACTCTTCAAAATTTGCCTTCCATATATGAACCCTTCCTATGGAATGTCATCTAACTTACTGCCCATAAGAGGTTTCATATGGTATCTCTTTAATAATTCTTTGAAATCCCTAACCCTCAAGGCACGAATTCATGTACGGGTCATCAAATATTCAATGACCCATCTGATAACATGTAACCTCAACTTCTGTAAATTGGTCTTTTAGTGGATCTAACCCATGAAACCAATTTACCTTTCGCAGAATAAACGATGACCCATAGAAGGCCTAGTGAAACCTCAAAACTTACAATCTGTGCAACTTAGACCTAAAACATCCCCACTCCTAAAATCCTGTAAAATTAACACAAAAATACATCAAACCTACTAACTTCCCCAATCTGTGCAATAAAGTTCTATGTTTAGAGTATCAAAAGTGTCGTATTTTGGTGGCACATCAGTCATCAGGAAAGACATCGGAGAACTCATTGACAACAAAAACTAACTTAAGAAAAGGGACTTCAAAAGTGACATACCTAATCCTTTTAATATGATACAAACACCCTTAGCAATCATTTTATGGGATTTAACATAGAAAAAACGATCGATGCTTCCACTCAAGAATAGGCTCATTAGGGAATTGAAATTTGACTCTATGGGTCCAACAACCAATGAAGGCATAAGAATCATGCAACAAATCCATCCCAATAATGATATTAAAATTGACCATAACAAGTTCAATAAGATCAGAAGGAGTAACTTTGTGTAAAATCGACCTGGGAAAATTTAAATATACTCTTTTTGTAATAACTGACTCACCAAAAGTGATACACACTAAGAAAGGTTTTAAGAAGACTTAGGGATATACATTGAACTAATTTTCAGGAGAAGGTGTGAGCAAATACAAATTGGCACCCAAATCCAATAATGCATACACATCAAATAAAGACAGTTAACATACTAGTGACAACATCGAGAGTCTCTTCAACTTCTTGCCTTACATGTAGAGTATAAAACTGATTCGTATGTAGACTACCTCCTTGAGCTTATCCACGTTTCACCCTTTGGTCTTGGGGCCTAACACTACCATCTTTACAATCTTTGGAATGACAATGGAGCTTACCATATATCATGACCCGAGCCTAATGTAATGACCTGGTTGGTGTTTTAGGCTTTATTTATGAAAATTATTGTTTTACCCTTTCATAACTTACTTTAGGCCTACTTTGAACTATTTGAATGTTTAAACTTGGAATCTTGAGCTTTAAAACTTGAAAATATGAGTTCTGATCGTTTTGAAAGCTTAAGTTTTTGAAAATTGAGTTTCGTGTCACTTGGAGTTTTGGAGGTCAAATCGGGGATCCATCGATCCTATTAGCGTTGAAATTTCGAAATTGAACTATATGAAGTTTCAAAAGTAAATTTGGGGTTAAAAGGAGATTTTTAGACCGAAAGTTATGATTTTAGTTATTTTCGGAACCAAGGTTGACTTTGGTCAACATTCAGAGTTTGGAAACATATTAGAATTCCTACAGTTCTAATAGTTTAGCATGGTAAAGCTAACGGGCTAAAAGATCTCTTCATAATTTTTGAAGTTTTTGAAGGTAGTTTTGACATTTGAAATTTTAAATGAGTTTTATTGGCTTACATTTGTAAATGTCTCGTGGAGACCTCGAAATCATATTTTGATGATTCTATTGAGTCCGAATCACTATTTTTGGTATGTGTACATCTAAATTTTATGAAATTATGAGTTCAAATAACTTTTAGGGGTCCATTCCGAGTAGGAAAATTAGACGTAGGTTGCTGATTTTGCTGATATCTAGCGCAGGGCCACTCTCTTCTCCGCGCACACAAAGGAGCCTCCACATTTGTGGAGGTCTTAAGAGTTTACACTCCATGATCGCGGGATGGGCTCCGCATTTGTGGAACACTTTTTGTACCTGGACAATGTCAAACTCAAAAAATTAACATTTTAATCCATTTTTGAACATCAAGCTTTTTGGGGCGATTTTGAAGAAAGGGGTTTTTAAAGATTCTTGTTGGGTAAGTGTTACTACCACTAAACTAATCATTCTTCATGAGTTTTATCTCGATTTCATCCTTGATTTCATGAAATTAATCACCCAAAATTGGGGGTCACACTAGACTATGTTTTTCAAACTTTAACCATTGATTTCTCATTCAATTTAAGCTTTGTTTTGATGGAAATTTTACCCATGAACTCTATTTTTTTTATTAGAACATGATTTTGAAATAAATTTCCAGATTTGGCTTTCAAAATTTTGTCCTAATTTTTGACTATTTTGCCCTTAAGCCTAAAGTATACCAGTATGGATATCAAAATACTTCTCTTGATGAGTATTAACTATTATTGATAGCGGTTGATCCAATTGGAGGCTTGATTTGAGGATTTGAGTTAATTGAAAACATGTTCGAGTAGGATTTCAATATCTAGGTAGGTTCGACTAACCTTTTGAGACTAGATTTGAGTTATTGATTTTGTTATGTGATAGTTGTGAAATTTAGATAGATAATTGTGCAATTGAATTGTTGTGTTTAAATAATGATGGAAAACGAATCTAGTTGAGCTGAATTGTTGTATACTTGATTCTATTCATGAACTGAGTTGAATTATGATGAGCAGATGAGGACTTGAGATAGAATGTGACTACAAAAGTCTTGTGAGAGCAATTAGGAACCTACTAGAAGATTACTATCTATTGTTGCATTGCATCCCACATACTAGTACATTTCAAGTACTAGTGTATACTCTTGCCTATATGATATGACCATATAGGTATCGAAGCTTCTGTTCTTCCTTCTCCACGTGGCTAGCTTGGATTCATGAAGATTGTTATTATGGTAAATCCTCCATTCCAGGGATAATATCAAATTTCTATCACACTTATGCTGAGACTTTATGTCATTTTACTTAGTACTTCAAGGGTAAGCCCAGGACTTTTCTTGGCCGCCGTCCTACTCATGTTTTAGAGGTGTTGTTGTATACTATACTATGCAATACTATGTACTTATAATGAGATATTGAGCTTTTATGGAGACTTCTCCTTTAGTCTCTATAGCCATTGTTAAGTTATTTGATGTTGTTGATGTTGCTGAGATGAAATTGATCTTCCTAGGTCCTTAGTTCCCTATAGATTTTGTTATAATTACCCTCTTCTTAGTCTTGCTTGTTATGTGGCTCATGCAAATACTTTGACCTTATTTATCTCCATACCATGATACCCAATTCGCTTAGACTTATTTGTTGATGCTTGTTATATATTGCACAACCAAGGATGCACAAAAGATACGCTAAGAGAATGTTTTGGGTTACCTTTGGTTTTCCCAATCATTGTGTCACACCTAGACCCTAGGTGTCATGACCCCAAACAGATTGCAACTAAAGAAAGTTGAATAAAGTGGAAACAAACTCATAAGATATAAGAAATCTCCCCAAAACCTGGAGTCATGAGTACAAGAGCATCTAAAATCGAATTGAAGAGAAAATACAGCTATCTGAAAGAAAATACAATATTGTCTCAATATCTGTTATATTTTCTGAGAGAAAAGAAAATAAAGGAGGATCCAAAGATCCACGGTGATGCAGAGTTTAAGCCTCACCGCTAAGATCTAGATGGTAACAGTAACACTCAGATGAAAAGATCAACTAACCTGTCCTAAACCCTATGCTCGATCTGCAGGGAAGAAACAAAGTTGGGGTTAGTACACTAAAATGTACGCAGTAGGTTCAAGTGACTGGGTGAGCGAAATTGAACAAGTATGTAATTATGAAAAACTCTATCCCTACACCCAAAAAGGTTATCATGTAACCATAATATGATAGTGTTGAGCTAAAATGTCATCATCTAGATCTTAGCGGTGAGGCTTCAACTCTGAATCATTGTGGATCTTTGGATCCTCCTTTATTTTCTTTTCTCTCAGAAAATGTATCAGATATTGAGACAATATTGTATTTTCTTTCAGATAGTTGTATTTTCTCTTCAATTCTATTTTAGATGCTCTTGTACTCATGACTCCAGGTTTTGGGGAGATTTCTTATATCTTATGAGTTTGTTTCCACTTTATTCAACTTTCTTTAGTTGCAATCTGTTTTGGGTCATGACACCTAGGGTATAGGTGTGACACAATGATTGGGAAAACCAAAGGTAACCCAAAAACTTCTCTTAGCATATCTTTTGCGCATCCTTGGTTGTGCAATATAAAACAAGCATCAACAAATAAGTCTAAGAGAATTGGGTCTTTCTAATCATGGTATGGAGATAAATAAGGTCAAAGTATTTGCATGAGCCACATAACAAGCAAGATTAAGGGGAGGGTAATTATGACTAAATCTATAGGGAACTAAGGACATAGCTAGATCAATTTCATCTCAGCAACATCAACAACATCAAATAACTTAACAATGGGGATAGAGACTAAAGAAGAAGTCTCCATAAAAGCTCAATATCTCATCATAGGTACATAGTATTGCATAGTATAGCATACTACAACCTCTAAAACATGAGTAGGACGGCGGCCAAGAAAAGTCCTGGCTTACCCTCAAAATAGTAAGTAAAATGACATCAAGTCTCAACATAAGTGTGATAGAAATTTGATATTATCCCCGAAATGGAGGATTTACCATAATAACAATCTTCATGAATCTAAGCTAGCCACGTGGAGGAGGAAGAATAGAAGCTTCGATACCTATATGATCGCATCATATAGGCAAGAGTATATACTAGTACTTGAAATGTACTAGTATGTGGGATGCAATACAACAATAGATAGTAGTCTTCCTAAAAAGATGCATAATCACATGCATTGGAAATAAGATTAAATGACATGCATGAAGATGCTTTGATAGAACCATTTATGAGAGATAAGCATGACATCCTATCATCATACATATGTGGGAGCGTCATGCCCCAAAAAGGTGGGGGGAGGTGTGACTGTTACTCAATACCTTTATTGACCGAGTAAGCCACTAAACATGCGAGTCAACCAAACTAGGTGGCAAAAGAAAATTGTGTAGCATAATGTCTGAAAAACTTAGCCTGGACCACTTGGGTCATGACCTTGTTAACAACAAATCAAGTACATCAAGATAGGTAACCCAAAATGATAAAGTACTAACTAGCTAACAAGGCTGCAATAACAAAGGTACAGGTGCACACTATATATACATGCCCCAAAAAGGTGGGGGGGAGGCACGACTGGTACTCAATACCTTTATTGACCGAGTAAGCCACTAAACATGAGAGTCAACCAAACTAGGTGCCAAAAGAAAATTGTGTAGCATAACATCTGAAAAACTTAGACTGGACCATTTAGGTCATGACCTTGTCAACAACAAATAAAGTACATTAAGATAGGTAATCCAAAATGATAAAGCACTAGCTAGCTAACAAGGCTGCAATAACAGAGGTACAGGTGCACACTATATAGACATGCCAATCCTATTCTGGAGACTGAAAGTCACAAGAGAACCAACCCAAAATAAGATGTCCACAATAGCATCTAAGAGAACAACTAATACTATTGGTATAGGGCCCCACCTATACCTAACTATATAATAAAAATTAAGCATCCTGTGAAAGCTCCAGGAAGAGGTGGAGCTTACTAACTCAAAGTTGAACTGGGCTCCTAGTGGAGGGGTCGATCAGAGTCCCTATCTGAACCTGTACACAAGAAATAAAATGCAGCATCCCCAAGCAACGAGACGTCAGTACGAATAAACATGTACTGATATATAAGGAAAAAAGTAAAACCATGGATAACAATGATAAAAAGAGTAACAGAAATACCATCTGTAACCAAAAAAATGAAGTAACCTTAGTGGCCAACAATCAACGTCCTAGTGATCAAATATACATGGTATGATCGAGTATCGCATGTTGTGAATACATATATATAGATGTAAATGCGTGACATATCCAACCAAATGCTAGCAATAGTGGTCATTTCCGGTACCCAAATGATATCATATTTGCCAACCTGTGGCCATCTATACCATATATATATATAAAATTATTTTGCCAAATAGGGCTCATACCTCTGATTATAGCTTGGAGTCCATGCATAACGTGCCATGTATGATTTGAATATTAAATGCACATTGTGGGCTATAACATAAATTTAGCCAATCTTGGCTCATTTGTACACTTATCCTCATAATAGCATAATCACTATCGTAGTATATATATATGAGTCGTAGGATCTTACATGTTTTTTGAATAAGTTTAATAACTTAACTCAACATTTAGATTGAGTTCTTTACTATGAAAATGTTCATAAAGGAGCTTTACGTAATGCTTATACATGGTCACATGTCAATTATAAAAGAAAGTATTTAAACGGAATCAAGTGCATTAGTAATTTAAATAGGAGCATTACGCAAGAGATTATCATAAATCAACACGTCACTTGTTAAGTGCTTCAATTATATTTTTGCATGGAAGAAGGAATGATTAAGGATAGTATATTCCCTTGGAAATATACATTTATTTTGATGAACTACACGAAGAAGAGAAATGCCTCGAACAAATGGATAGGTAGCCAGGAAACCTGACAAAATGATATATAGATATTGAATGTCCAATTTAAGCGAACGAATGGAATACTAACCTAATGCTATCTTGAAAATAACTCAATTGCAATCTCAGTACCTTTTGCAGAAGGTCTTTCTAGCAACAAAGTAGTAATATGTCACATTTGACGTTTTGAGAAACTTCCCAGATTTCTTGCTAAAAGGAGGGACGGAGATTAGCCTTAACATACCTTTTCAACGGACATCTAATGGCCCAAAGTCTCTTCACGAGAGTTTTTCCTTATGTCCTAAGCTTCACAACCACTTTATATACATAGCTTAAACACACCTATAAATGGTCTAGAGATGTCCATTAATGACCAAACTAGCCATATATAGTACTTATGCGAGGAAACATCCATAGAACTTCTCAAAAATAACGATAAAGGAGCCAGAAAATTATTATCTAAACAAACCAGCTGCAAGCGAACAATAAATAGCAAGAACACTATTGTTTTACAGCCCAAAAATAGCCCCAAAACACAACTAATTGAAGGGTAAAACAATTACAAAGCGTAAGACATACATTTCTAGGCACGGGGATGAATTTTAATGGTAAAAATTCAAAAAACTCAGCCAAATCACTTAGAGACCTTGAGAGAACTTTATCTTTAGTTTATGTTCTATTTTTGGATGAAATGGGACTGATTTGAGCTTTAAAAAGCTCAAATTAGCTAACATCTAGGTGAGTTGACCCGACCCAGCCATGACCCGATTTCATACTAGGGCAATCCTAGTAAAATGGTCAAAATTTTTATTCCGAGGTCGGCTGGATATGCGGTTTTATGGGTTGCACACTACACTCATAAATAGTCAATTTGATAGGTCATGGACCATCTTACTCTCTATGTTTTGGGATGTATGAGTTGATACATTTGACCTAAATTTAAAAAAGGATTTCTTAATGAAAATTACGGTAACTTTGGCCAACCTTGATTTTGCAACTTTCTTGATTCCAAAACTTAAAGTATGACCTTTGTTCTATTAAAATAACCTTTAAAGTTTCATTATTAGCAAATTATACACTCTTAGTCCCATCCGAAAAGTAAAACTTAATTTAAACCTTCTAAAAAGGGAAAGGTTCCACTTGGGCCATTTTTTTAATCCCAAATGTGAATTTAGGGGATTCCTTTGTCTCAAAACTTTAAGTCTTTGATATTACCACCTATTGGCAGCCTTATTATCCTCAGTTCCTATCCAAAATCATATATGTCTTACATAACATGCCACCCTGTCATATTATGGAAACACGGGGTGTCACAGTCTCCCTCCCTTAAGAACATTCATCCGCAAATGTATCAAGATAGCATCTTGGTTGCACCACTATCTCCTAAAATGTTATTTTTGAGGATATAACTTTTATCCCTCCAATCGATAAATCTAGTTCAAAAATATTCTAATTACTAAGCTTTCTATAGCTATCCCACGACAACCCATATAAATCATACCTCAAACTCATTTAAAATTTAAGTTACTATAGAAAGATGACTGCCAACTTCTAAAATATAACTCACCTTAATTTGTAAATAGATGACGATGTTTCTTCATCATTTCCTCTTCCATATCCTAAGTTATTTCCTCGATGTTGTTGTTCCGACAAAATACTTTCATGGAGGCCACTTCTTTATTTTGAACCTTTCTCCCTTGTCGATCTAAAATAGTCACTGGCACCTCATCATAAGATGAGTATTCAGCAATGTGGATGTCCTTAGTGTGAGTAATATATGAAGGATCTCCAATTCACCTCCACAACATCGATACATGAAACACCGAATGGACTATCCCCAATTCTGATGGAAAATCAAGCTCATATGCAAACTTGCTAAGCTTTCAAATAATCTTATACATCCAATAGACCTAGAACTGATCTTTTCTTTCTTTCCAAAACACATGATTCCCTTCATAGGTGATACTCTCAAGAAAAACAGTCTTCTACATCAAACTCTAAGTCTCATCATCGAACATCTGCATAAGACTTCTGTCGACTTTGGGTTGTTTTGAATTGATCTATAATAAGTCTCACTTTATCCATCGCTTGCTAAACTAGATCAGGGCCTAGCAACTTTACCTTCCTTACCTCAAACCACCCAATCGGGGATCTACATCTTCACCTATATAGAGCTTCATAAGGTGCCATTTTAATACTAGCTTGGAAGATGTTATTATAAGCAAACTCAATAAGAGGTAGATAATCATTCCTGCTTCCTTTAAAGTCTAGCACACATGCATGTAAAATATCCTCAATGGTCTAGATGGTACGCTTTACCTGCCCATCCATTTGTGGATGGAAAGTGGTGCTGAGATTTATCTAAGTGCCTAGACCCTTCTGAAAAAACATCTAAAAATGAGCTGTAAATTAAGCCTCTCGATCTGAGATAATAGATAATGGAACTCCAATAAGGCGAACAATCTCTTAAATCTAAAGCTTAGCATAATCCTCTATTGAATACGTCATTCCTATTGTCAAAAAATAAGCAGATTTGGTCAACGTATCATTGATTACCCAAATAGAGTCATACCTAAGTGGAGTACGAGGCAAACCAGTGATGAAGTCCATATTTATCATGTGTCATTTCCATAGCAAAAGCTTATTTTACTGAGATAGGCCTCCAGGTCTCTGATGTTCTGCTTTAACTTGCTAGCAATTGGGTCATTGGGCTACCATCTGTGTAATATCCTTTTTCATATCATTCAACAAATAGATTTGTCAAAGGTCTTGATACAGTTTTGTCGCTCTAAGGTGGATGAATATCTAGAATAATGGGCCTCAGAAAGAATCTTAGCACGAAATCCTCCAATATCCAGCACACATAGGTGACCTTAGTACCTAAGTACTCCATATCCAGTTAACTCAAATGAAGGATGTTGTTGTCTTGGAATGCTCTCCCTTAGTGTCCTAAGCTCAGGATCCTCGCATTGTCGCTCTTTTACTTTAGTAACAATGGAAGATTCTGCTATATTTTCAACAAATACACCTCCGTCTTCTACATCTACTAATCGTACCTGAAAACTAGCTAGCTCAAGTAGGTTTTTTATTATTTCAACCTTATCAGTTTCAACATGGCTTAGACTTCCCATAAACTTTCGGCTAAGGGAATCAACAATAACAGTAGCTTTACCAAGATGGTATAAAATGTCAATATCTTAGTCATTTAGTAATTCTAGGCACCTCCTATGCCGTAGGTTCAGCTCCTTATGATTAAATAAATATTGGAGGCTCTGATGTTCAATAAAAACATCAACATGTACTCCTTATAAGTAATTTCGCCAAATCTTTAGGGCAAACAGAACTTCGGTGAGCTCAAGATCATGGGTAGGATAGTTTTTTTCATGATTTCACAACTATTTGGAAGCATATACAATAACTCTACCATACTGTATAAGAACACAACCTAGGGCAATTCTCGAGGCATCATAATATACAACGTAACCTTTGGTTCCATTTGAAAGAGCCAAGATAGGTGCGGTCGTAACCCTCTTTAGCCCTTAACAACTCTGATCACACGCATCAGTCCAGTGAAACTTAATTGCTTTATACGTCAATCTCATTGGTAGTGTAGCGATAGATGCGAATCTCTCAATAAATATCCTATAATATCCTGACAAGCCTAAAAAGCTAGGAACCTCGATCGAACTCAATGGTCTCTGTAAGGCTATTACCGCTTCAATCTTTTGGCTATCGACCTTGATACCGTTGCCTATAACAACACTGCCTAGAAAAGCTACTAAAGTACCAAAACATACATTTAAAGAATTTAGCATATAATTGTGGTACAAGAGAGTCTATAATATAGCTTGTAAGTGGTCTGTATGCTTATCTTCTAACCGTGAATATATTAAAATGTCATCAATAAACATGATCACAAATTCATCCAAGAATGGTTTAAAGACTCGATTCATCATGTCCATAAAAGCTTTTGGGGCATTTTGTATGCCCGAAAGACATGACAAGGGACTCAAAATATCCATACATCATCCTAAATGTTGTTTTGGAAAGCATCCTGGACTCGCAACTAGTGGTACCTATATCTTAAGTCAATCTTTGAAAAGTATTTGGCACCCTATGACTACTTGAACAAGTCATCAATCCTCGAAAGAGGACACTTATTCTTGATAGTGACTTTATTTAGTCGTCTGTAATCAATACACATCTGTAAGGAGCATATTTATTTTGAACAAAGAGAACTCACCCCATGAAGATGTACTTGGCCTAATAAAGCCTTTATCAAGTAAGTCCTTCAGCTGTTCCTTCAATTCTTTTAGCTCTACAGAAGATATTCTGTAGGGAGGAATGGATATAGGCTGTGTATTGGGGAGCAAATCTATAGAAAAATCAATTTTCCTTTTGGGCGGAATCCCTGGAAGCTCATCAGGCAATACCATCGGGAATTCATTCATAATAGGGACTAACTGAAGGGTCATCGGATCATTATCAATGTACCTAATATGAACTAAATGGTATATACAACCTTTAGCCATTAGCTTCTGAGCCCTAAGGTAGGAAAGAAACATACCCTTAGGTGAGGCAACATTACCTTTCCATTCAACGACCAGCTCACCTAGAAAATGGAAGTGGACTAGCTTTGCTAAACAATCGATATTAGCATAACAAGCTGCCAACAAATCTATACCATAACAATAACAAAATCTAGCGTAATCAATTCAATTAAATCAATAGAAATTGTGCGCTTGTTAATTAATACTATACAAGCTCGATAAACATATCTAGCTACAATTGAGTCACCAACTGGCGTAGATACCTTAATTGACCCCAGCAATAACTCAGTTCTCATGTCAAGCTTACCAGCAATAGATGGAGTAATATATGAAAATGTAGATCTAGGATCTATTAATGCATAAACAACATGAGAATGTATCATCAATATAACTATGATCACATCTGAAGATGCCTTTGCATCTTGTCAGCCTATGAGTTCATAAAAGCGATTCTTGCCAATCGTAGAGCCTGAGCTATCTCCTCTACCTCTCTCCCTACAATGACCCTAAGTAGGTTATGGGTCTAGTCAAGGAGCACATACTGAAGATGAAGAGGCTGTAGTGGATCCTAAAGGCTAAGCTTTGGTACCTCTACCTAACCCCGAGCGCTGGCTAATATAATGTCCTGTCTGCCCACAATGGTAACATGCACCTGAACCCTTTCTATACTGCCCACTATGAAGCTTACAACATTGTGCAAATGGAGGAGTAGGCTATCTCATTTGTGCAGAGCAATCTTGTCGACAACTCTCAGGCTGATGTGAACTTTGACCTAGCCCTAACTGAACATAATGATCAAATCGGTGGCCCTATATCTATGGCGGCAAATGACCCACTGACAGAGATGGATATAAGTGAAAAAAAAGGCCTAAAATCACCCCATTGCCCTATAAGACCCCATAGTACGAGCCCTCTTATTCTTCTCCCTATCTATATAGGTATCCTAAATTCGACAAGAAAGGTCTTCTGTAGTCCAAGCAAAAGCCTGTATATGGGAAATATCTATGACATCTTGTAAAGAGGCTATCCTGCAGTCTCTTATCTAATGATCCCTCAAACTATCCATAAAATGATAAACTCTGGCACTCATGGTACGTACAATATCTGGTGCATATCTAGCTAAAGAATTAAACCTAAGGCTATACTCCATTACACTTATATCCCCCTGCCTCAAATTGATAAACTGTTTAAGATGGGACTCCCAAACTTTCTATCGCAAGTAATGGGCTAAAAATGCCTCAGAGAAGTCCTCCCACTCTACTAGTGGAGCATTAGGGCATCTAGATCTCTATCAATCCTCACACCACAAGATGGTAATATCACATAGTCAAAAATAAGCTAACTCCACTGCCTTAGTGACAGAGGCATATATCACCCTCAATACTCTATACATATGGTTTATCAAAGTCTTGTAGATCCTCAATGGGACTAGAACCTATAAGCAATGGAGGGGCTAAGTGAAGAAACTCTCATATCTTTGAGTTTTCTATTTGATCCTTTCTAGCATCATCTCTTGCCTCTAGTTGTCTCTCATGAATAGAAACCATCCTAGGTTATCGAATGGGTCACCTCTCCACCTGGTAATTGAACAGCCTCTCTCATGCCCTACTCCCTATCTCTAGTAGGGTTGGGGGTGCTGGACTTCCTTGGCCCCGGATAAGTGCTGGTGAATCTGGTACTATGGATACTAAAGGCTTTCTATGCGACTCAATATGGGGAATATTTGCCTGACCCGTCATAGAATGATTGGCACCTTCTCTCGGATCCACACCTACCTCACGTTGTTTCATCTCTTGAATGTAGATAGCCTATCAAATAAAATAAACCACAAAGCATGATTCAGATTACATATGTTCCTTTAACTTAGCTTTGTAGCACGATCTATTAAGTGAAAGAAAGGTAGCCATCCCTAAATGCCTCATAGCATCCTGATTATAAGTGTAGTTCACAATACACCCATAGGCAAGTCTTTTACTAGACACGACATTGTGGAATTCCTGGGATATGACTCGCTCTGATACCATGTTTGTCACACCCAAAAAAGGGGGGAGGCACGATTGGCACTCGATACCGTTATTGTCCGAGTAAACTACTAAACATGCTAGTCAACCAAACTAGGAGCCAAAAGAAAATCAAGTAGCATAACATTTGGAAAACTTAACCTGGACCATTTGGGTCATGACCTTGTCAACAATAAATCAAGTACATCAAGATAGGTAAACCAAAATGATAAAGTACTAGCTAACCGACAAGGCTGCAACAACAGAGGTACAAACACACACTATATATACATATTAACCCTATATTGAAGACTGAAAGGCACAAGAGAATCAACCTAAAATAACATGTCCACAACAACCTCTAAGAGAACCACTAATACTGTTGGGATAGGGCCCTGTCTATACCCTACTGTACAATAAAAAGTAAGCATCATGTGAAAGCTCAAGCAAGAGGTGGAGCTTACCAACTCAAAGCTGAACTGGGTTCCTAGTGGAAAGGTCAATCAGAGTCCCAATCTGGACCTATATGCACAAAATAAAATGCAGGGTCTCCAGGAAATGGGACATCAGTACAAATAAACATATACTGGTACGTAAGGAAAAAGCAAAACCATAGATAATAACAGTAAGAAAGGTACTAGAAATACAACCTATAACAAAAAACTCAAGTAACCTTAGTGGCCAACAATCAACCTTTTAATAATCAAATATGCATGATATGCTCGAGTATTGCATGTCCTAAATACATATATAGATGCAAATGTATGAAATACCCAACAAAATGCTAGCAATGGTGATCCTTTTCCGTACTGAACCGGCATCATATTTGCCAACCTATGGCCATCTGTACCATATACATATATATATATATATATATCATCATTTGGGCAAATAGGCCCCATATCTTCGATTATAGCTCAAAGTCCTGCCATGTATGATATGAATATTGAATGCACATTGTGGGACATAACATAAATATAGCCAATCTTGCCTCATTGGTATACTTATCCTCACAATAACATAATTATTATCATAGTATATACACATGACTCATGGGATCTTACATATTTTTTGAAAAAGTTTGACAGCTTAACTCAACATTTAGAATGATGCTTAAACTTTGAAAATATTCATACAGGCGCTTTACATAATACTTATACGTGGTCCCATGCCAATTGGTAAAAGAAAATATTTAAACAGAATCAAGTTCGTTAGTAATTTAAATAGGAGCATTACGCTAGAGATTATCATAAATGAACGCGTCACTTGTTAAGTGTTTCAACTATATTGTTTTATGGAAGAAGGAGTGATTAGGGATGTTATAACTCCTTCATAATATAATTTTATTTTGATGACACTACACCAAGAAGATAAACGCCTCGCAGAAATGGATATATAGCCAGGAAACCCGACAAAATGATATATAGATATTGAATGTCTAGTTTAAGCGAATGAATGGAAAGTTAACCTAATAACGTCATGAAAAAAACTCAACTATAATCCCAATTTCATTCATAGAAGGTCTTTCCAGCAAAGGAATTGTAAGATATTACATTTGACGTTTTTGGGAACTTCCAAGATTTTGGGCTAAAAGGAGGGACGGAATGTAGTCTTAGCATATATTTCCAACAGATGTCCAATGGCGCAAAGTCTTTTGATGAGCGTTGTTCCTTACTTACTAAGCTTCACAACCACTATATATATATATATATATATATATATAGCTAAAACAAACCTATAACAATCTTGAATTAAGCATTAATGACTAGACTCGCCATATAGTGCTT